>VZRR01007737.1:342947-446409 GCA_013398015.1 Oreocharis arfaki | reverse complement strand
AGCCGGGGGAGCGGCTGGGCTGTCCGCCCCGGGCGAGCCCGGCGCCCGCCTTGAGGGGCAGCTTCGCTCCTTCCGTCCCGGGCTTAACTTGGCGGGGCCGCCGCCGGCCCTCAGCACCCGCCGCGCCTGGGAGTGCTCTGGGCGGGCCCGGGGGTGTCCGGGGGCAGCGGCTGCGGCAGTGCTCAGCCTGGAGTCCCGCGCTGCGCTGGGACAAGGACACCCTATTCCTGCTTGTTTCGGCTTTTCTTTTGTGCAACAGGTAGTGTTTGTATGTGTAAGAGCATGAAACAGTCAGCTCCGATCTTGGGATCTCATGGGAAAAAGAGATTACACACCGAATCGTAGTCTTCCATTGACCCGCCAGGTCTGTTCGCTGTCAAAGCCATTTACACACTCCACACCTTAGCTGTGCCTGGAAGACCTGCTGACTTCAGCAGCACGTAGTAGGGGGTTTTGTCAAGTTAAGAAATACGTTGCAAGTAGCTTGTTGGTTTGGGGTTTTTTTAATTTTTCTTTTTTAACTTCCTTTTAATTACATGGGTTAGTCTTGCTACAAAAGAAAAAGTATTACACGCTGGCCACTCTCTGTCATCAACTAGTCATCACTGTCATTGATACGGAAGCTGATCACACAATGGCTGAACTGGTGGAGGAGTTCATAGACGAGAAGGAGACGCACAGGAGCAGATGATGCATCTTTCTGCTTTTCTTCTGTAGCAGCCTGGAGACAGTTCTTTGAATTTTCTGTCTCCCCATCATAAGTGCTATTTTATTGAGAAACACTGTTGAAGTAGGTTTCTCAGAGCATTTCTTTAAGCAGAAATACTTTGGGGATCAGAAACCAGCAGCAAGTTTTTAAGTGTACCTTAATGTCTTCCATGATTGTTTCTCTGTCTGGTAAACAATCAGTTCCTCCTTTCTGGGAGGAACTTCTAGTATGGGCTCTTGTTGGCTAGGACAGCTCATCTAGCTTTTCTCGGCCATCCTGCTGCAGAGCTGGCACTCATCTAATATTTTTCAAGACTCTCAGTAGCTATTGCTCAAGTTTCAGTGCCCTGGTTTCTTGCTGCAGCCTAATTATTATTGTCATTTTCATGGCTGCAATATTCTGAAGGGATCACGTGATTTTTGAACAAAAGACATTGTGCTACTGTACTTATTCTCTTATTTTTATGTATTTGTGAATGAAGGGCAAGATAGTTGAAATCCTAGACCAGATTTCAACAGAAATTTAGGGGTTTATGTTTAGTTCTTCACTGTGAACATTTGAGAATTTTTTAATTTGAGTTGTGCTTAAATTTTTGTAGCAATCTTTTTGAGGACAGAATGACCAAAACTTAGTATGTTATATGATTTGGGTTTTATAAGAAATTTAGATATAAATATACATTCTTTTTTTTTTTTCCCCTTGAAAATTTATGTAATTCGTCTAGTCTCCTCAGCTGGTAAAACTTCAGTGAGTTCTGCATCCAGAACTTGCATTCAGCAAGAATAGGTGACCCATTTGAAAGAGTTCACAAAATAACAGTTGACAGCTGGAGATCAAGAAAGCATTACCTCTGCAGAAAAAGAGAAAGATTTATTTAGTTCAAGACAAGATTGAAGGGGAGCTAATGTCTAATAAGTGTTTAAAGTTGTAAAATGTTCTTGCACAGAAGAAAAGGACCAATTTTATTCTCTGTATTCACAGCAAATAAGGCAAATTACAAGAAAATTCCATTTAAGTATTAGGGGAGAAGTTAATAATAAAAGATAAGGAGGCAATGAAATAGTTTGAGTAGGCTGTGAAATCTGCATCAGAGGCCTCTAAGATTAGAAAAATTATTTTCAAGAAAGGGGACTGACTTGGAATGGAAGTCTTAGGAGTCTGCTACTGGTTTTACTGGTACTAAATAATAGAAAAGAGTTTGAAGGTCATCAGACAAAAGCCGTGGAAGAATATAGGCTTTTTACAACTCTGATACGTCTGCATGCTATTTTGGAGGCAAACATGAGCTCACACAAGGCAACTGACCTGAAAGCAGTGCAGCCACAACACACATGACCCCGTACTAAGATGAAAAGGCCCACTCAGGGCCTGACACTATTTTTGGAGTTTCAAATGGAAAACTTTTACCTTTATGTAGGCACTTTTTGCTGAAGGAGAGCAAGATGCCATTTAATAGTTTTATATGCAAACCCAGACAAATAAAACTTAGGAAAATATATCCAAAACACTATGGTTAAATGGCATTTAACAAAAAAATCCACTTCAAAATCCTGTGTTTGTATGCATGTATTTGAACTTAGGTGCAAAGCAAAATAAAAGTGAATGCCAGTGTGATAAATGAGAAACATGATGTGTGTAGAAACCTCTGCAATGTGTTAACATGCATCTCTAGAGTTTCTTCTGTCCTTTGTAAGAACTGTAAAAGACACATACATGCAAATTTTTAATAGGCCTACAGGAGTTTTACTCTTTAAATACTTCGAGGCCAGAAGGACACTTCAGCCTGCTGTACCGTAATGTTAAAAGAATTATCCACTTGAGTTGGATTTTTTCCATGTAGTTCACAATCAGCATTCTTGGTTACAAAATATAACCTATGCTATATGTGTTACTACATGTATACTATGCACTCATTTCTCTTATGTAAGTGTAATTTTAAATAAAATGTATATGCTGAACTAAAAAGAACCTTTCAAAGTGTGTAACTAACTAAACAAACAAATAAATAAATAAATTTTTTATTTTGCCACAAAGCTTGGAAGATATTATGTAGATGAGGAGGATGTTTACATCACCTCAAATGCCAGTGATCTTTAGAGAGCCTTTGTTTGCATGACTTGAACCTTGTCTTTTAAATATAGCAAGTGCATTTATTCATCAGTCTTTTATCTAAGTTGTTGAGAGGTCTGTCACCAAGTGGTTTTTGCCCTGCTCCAGCGTCATCAGCTTCAAATAAAGCAGCTGTTCAACAGACAGCCAAACATCCTTTTCTCTAAGGGGAACAGAATGTAGAGACTTAAATGTATAATTTGGATAAAAAAATACAGCATAAAAAGTGATGCAAAGTATATATCACATCATTTCAAGAATGTATTTCAGTAGATGAGGATATGGCTATACCCAAAAAGAATGTCTGAACTTGCCTTGTGCGAAATGTCTTTCAGTCTGTCCTGGTTGGTCTTAGCTTTGAGGCTCTCACTGAACTGTTGTAAAATTAAATTCATTCTAGAAGTGTGTTACGAATTTGTGAAGAATAAATTAATTAGAACAGCTTTAAAGTGTTTGAGTGATATAAAGAAATTTATAACTGATAATCATTCTTTCAGTACCTTGTGGTACCTAATGTTTTAACAGCAAAGTGATACGAAGTACTTCTAAAAATTATCAGAATCTGAATTTACTTTTTTTTTTTTAAAGTAATCATTCATAGACAGGGTCATTATTTTATACATTCCACTTTCGAAATGTGGCTTATACAGAAAGCAGTAGCACTGACACATGTTAGTAAAAACTAAGTTTAAGTTAAGTAAAAACTGAAGTTCTGTTTAAGCCAAAGCATTTGAATCATTCCATTCAGAAACAGGACAGGTTACTAGTATAAGTTCGTATCTTTAATGTAAGTGTCTCTTCCATGATGTTCTGCTTGGCTGTCTTAAGATATGTTAATGGACCCTTAACAAAAATTCATTTTAATTTTTTGTGATATTGCAAGAAAATATTTAATGTTTGCCCTAATTTCCCTTTTTAAGCTTAAGGTGGATCTGATTGTTAAAAACTGCACATACACTTGAGCTCAAAGTCTGCCATATGTACACACATTTCTGCTTGTCCTTGTCAAACTGTATTTCAGACCTTTACTTTTGTAGAAAAAGTAGAAAATGTGATGAACAAAGACCTCAGATCTAAATAAAAGATAATGAGTAACCTCTCTGTGTGTTTCATTGTCTTTGATTAAATCAGAAAACAAGGCAGGAAAAGGAAAGGTAGAAATGGGAAAAATGCAAAAGTCTGTAGATTTCAACAAGGCAAACTGCTCTTCAGACAGCCTGTAGTGAAGACCTCAAAGTTTCTTTAGTTAGTGAAAACTAAAAAAATTTAAATGTTAAAATAGTTTCAAAATCAGACGTTTGGACTCTGAAACTTTTGACACTGATTTTTAATTTTATACTCTAGCTTCCCCATCAGTGAGCACTGTGCACTTCAGCGCTCTGAGTAGGCATAACTCTAGAATAAGGACTTGAGTTGACATGTCGATGAAAAAGATTTTCTTGTTTTTTCCATGTAGCTAGCACTAGAGGGTAAAAACATAAGTACATAGAAAGAAGAGTTGGAGGATCTTTGGAGAAAATATGACAAAAAGGGAAGACTTTGGAATATGCTAGAGAAGACCAGAAAGACAATCAGGACACAGCAAGACACAAAAGAAGGAAAACAGAATTTGTCTTGTCCTTCTGTTTTTCTTAATTTAGGTCCTGTTTCACAATGAGGTTAATAAGGTCCATGAAAAACGATTGTACCAGTAGTGCTGATCCTTCCACAC
Source organism: Oreocharis arfaki (assembly GCA_013398015.1). Taxonomy (NCBI): domain Eukaryota; kingdom Metazoa; phylum Chordata; class Aves; order Passeriformes; family Paramythiidae; genus Oreocharis; species Oreocharis arfaki. Next base: position 441,880 of record VZRR01007737.1, on the reverse strand, counting down.
AAAATAATTTAAGGGAGCAAGCCTCTAGGGGCATGTTGAGAGAAGAGTCGTTGTCATCTATAGTTTTACGTTGGCATTCATTATTGTTATGTGGTATTATACGTGGTATGTTTATTTATTGTTTAGGATAGCAATTACTTATTCCTATGGACATAGTCTAGAAAAACCGGAGTTCTCTTGTCTTTTGTCCAAATATTGGACAAGTTATTTGGTTGGTTGGTTGGTTGGTCAGTTTAGTTTTATTTTGGTTTGGTTTTAGTTGTTTAGTTGTTGTTCCCTTCTACTTCTTTTATGCAACCTGGAAATAAAACCAGCTGTTTCACTTTACTATTTAAGACATCTAGGTGGCATGCTATACAAGATCAGAGTATTTGTAAGTAAAGTGTTAGTCTTCTCTATGGTGGTGAGAATATTTATGGACTTCAAGGTCACAGGAGAAAAGTGGTGGTTTCAGCAGGTGACCAAATTATATGTTTTGTGGTCTTTACAGGTCAACATACAGAGCTGAAAAATCACGAGTTGAAATAATGAACAACCGAGAGGCTGGTGTTCTGCGTTGCTGGAGATGTAGGGAAAATATAGCAAATTCTCTCTTTCTTGCAAAATGTAATGGAAAAAAACCATCCAAAGTAAGTATAGCTTCTTCTGAGGGAGTTTGTGAGTTCTTCTGGTGCCATTTGTTTCAAATGAAGGAGAAGTATTTGACTTAGCCTCACTTTGTAACTAATCTCTTGCGGAGATAAGTAGTAAAGCATAGACAATTCCATAGAGAGTAGTGTAGGAAGTAATTTTAGTGAAGCCAAGTAAGCAGTGATCACCTTCATGTTCTGCAGCATGAAGGCTGGTGTTCATGGACGCTTGACTACTAGCCTGTGCAGAGCATTACCATTTCTAATGTAAAAATTGGGTTTGGTTTTGATGGTTTTAAAGCAGTCGGGTTTTGGTTTTAATATCTCTTAATGGACAACTCCTTGTGTCTAAAGTGTATTTTAAAGACTGATTTCCACTGTGGCAGTTAGCTGTAGGTGAAATATCCCTACATCAGGAAATTTTGCACTTCATTTTTTAAAAATGGGCCATAGTCTGTGCACAAAAATATTTCAGAAGATTTTTCTACCTTCATTGGGGTTATCCCCTGCTCAGTAATTTATATTGTCTTTATTAAAATGAACAGAAGGATAATTACACAGAATAAAACTATGACAGAGTATTTTCTACTGTTTTGTAATGGCAGCTAGTAATCATAAAGAGCTAGGGTCTTTCGAAATGTGCCGAAAAGGCTTACAGCTGATGATCCTGAATCAAAGTTAAAAACCAAACAGAAGGTGGTGACTTTTTTTATTAACACATTAATAATGCAACAGCATCCTTTTTCACACTAGAGAGGGGTATAGCCAATAGATGTAGAAACAAAGGGGTTTTAAAGACCATTATATAATTAGTATTCTCAATAAACCAAATTTTAATCTTGCTGCATACAGAGCTGGAAGTTGTGGAATAATTTTCACACTTTATATTTGACAGGTTTTTTGTGCGTGGTTTGAATTGATTTTTAGGGGACAATGTGGAAATTTCAACTCCTTCCATGGAAAAAAATGTAGTGAAAAGAAGGCGGTATCTTTGTCCAAGCTCCCCGTGGTGGAGCTTTCAGTTGTGAGTGGAGATCCACCATCATTGTGCATATGACTGAAGTAGCTTCCTCTGTAGTTATGTAGATAGCAGATAAAAAAAGTGTTATTTAACACTGTATCTGAAGGGGTTAGGAGGCAAAGACAGTACTATGACGTTTTCAGCATGTTTTCACTGATCAATTTTAGACCTTTAAACAAATACATAGCTGAAAAATGAATGAAGAAATGTAGAACAAATCTTAAAACAAATGTTGAAGTTACAAACACAATATAAACACTTAGAATTATATCCAAATTGAAGTGCAGGTAGTCTTCACAGATAGGACAAAAACAGTAGCATCAACATCATAAATGGATCTATCTGTCTTCTGTCAACTCTTGGAGAATTTTTTAAAACTTCTATCTTCTGTCTATAGCCCCACTTTTAATTTTCAGCAGAATGAAACTTTTATTCCAATGACTTTCATAACATTGTGGACAGGTGTCCACAACTTTCCATATTCATAAAGTTTAACAGCTGATTTTAGGACTTTCTCACCAGAGTTTCCTTATAATTTTAGCCATCCCTATAACTCTACTTTAGTTAGGTAATTGCATATATTTTAGTATCAGTTAGTGAAATGCTACAGGTTTTAGATTTTTTTTTCTCTTCAGCTGATCACATTATTGCAGTAAAAATTTTAAAGCTGCTAAGATTACCTGGTTTCTCTGCTAGTTATTTTAAAAAGCATTAGAAAATTACTTTGAAACTACTTGTTGCATTTGTTCATTGCTGATCGCAGTCCTCATGTAGACTATAACTTACATTTTTCTGTCTTTACTGAAAAATTATGCCAGCTGACAGTGATTCTAAAATAAATTTCAAAATATTCTTGGAAGTCCTACAACTGCATACTTTCTGTTCTTTTAAACAAAACAAAACCACCTCCAGATGCCTATATCTCCACAGTGAAGTTTGTCCAGTGTATTTAGATTCAGAAATAGAGAATTATTGACAGTATCTACTGGATTTTTGGCTTAAAGAAGCACATCATATTTAAGGTTTATAATTTGTTAATGTTTGCTGAATTTGGGAAGCTGACTTCTGGCTATATTTAAAGAAAAAGAAAAGCTTACATAAATGTTGAGTATCAATACAATTGTTTTTTAAACAGGTATCACAACCTTCAGTTGCTGCTCAGAATTCTAACAATGTATGGCATGTGAGCTTAGAAGCCATTCCAGAGTGGGTGAAATATGTCATTGAAAAGGTAAATTTTTTTTTTTTTTGCTTGCATCTTTATCATTTAAAATGAAAAATAATTAAATGGAACAAGTTTCAAAGACATTTTTCTTTCGATTTTTCCCTCCCTTATAACTGAGGGAATTCTTCTCAGGAACTTCTATCATTAGCATTTACCAATGTTTTTTTCCTCTCTTAAATGTTGTTTCATGTTGGGGGGTTTTTTTAATGCATGCAGAAGTGCTACAAGTGATAAATTCTGTTTCCTGCGCATTAACAGATGAATGTATTTATGGTTGTCCAAATAACTGCCATGGGCATCTCTGCATGTTTGTCAATGCTTAACATTGTATTGATTACCTAGGCTTTGGGGTTCGCTTTATTTTGCTCATCTTATCTTGCAGCACTAACATATAGGTTGACAGTGACAAAAAGAAGCATGTTTCCCCATGAAAGTGGACTGGAGATTTGTTAAGAGTTCAGGTTTTGGAATATAATGTGTTTTATATTTAAGTCTTTTATACTTAACGTGCTCTTATGTCATACGAATAGAAAGTAGATACCTTCCTGCAAATTCAAAGATCTGATGACAAGCCAGTGTCACTACTTTTGAGTTTTAACTGCCCATTTGAAATTACAAACCGTCTCATAAATTTCCTGTTTTACTGACTGCCTCAGCTGGTATTTTCTTTAAGTTGTTTTAGATCTAGAAGTTAATGTTGTGGCATAATAAGCAGAAGCAGTGCTTTTTTTGCTGCACAGATTTTCTTTCATGAATCTTTGAATTTGATAAGTAAATGATAGTTGCATTCCTTTCTCCTTAGACTTCAGTGTAAAATTTTACTATATTTTAAATAATTTCTGCCCTAAGCAAATCCATACTGAAAATGATGCACAAAGAGAAAAAAATTGTTATGACTGTAAAACTAAACATTCAAAAATTTTTTTAAAACCCCTAATTTTCCTTCTTTCTATTGCTCTATTTGGGTTTTTTTGTTAAACATTAATTAAACTTTTTTAAATTACTGATCTCTTACATCTTCAATGAACATAACAGAATAATTATATTCTGAAACGTTAATCTTGGAGGTGTGTTTGAAAATTACGTCTCATGAGTAATTTCCTCACTTTACAATATTGCCTAATCATGAATCCTTAATAGTAAGGATGCAGTTTTTTACAGTACTTTGCCTCTTAAATTATTTCAGTATAATAGATTCAATATTGATAGTAATATTATTCTTTTCACCTTTAGCTCTTAAATTATTCTTTTGCACCTTTTGCTTCTGCATTTGAAAACCGGGAGGGTCAAACTGAGGTCCGAGGAAATAAAAAACCCATAGACTGCCCAGAAAAGGCTTGACATATTTGCTTAAGGCTGCAGAGGAGCAGTTCTCTTCTGGTGAAAAAGGCAGAGAATGCCATTCTTTGTGTACACCTTCGACATCTTTGTGTTCATTGTGTCACTTAATATCCTTGGAACTCTTGCCTCATTCACTCTGTCTCCTCTAGCAAGATCCTGTGTTTTTATGGATAAATGTGGGGGGGTAGGGGGTGTTAAACAATTCTGACTTATCTCCAGATCCTCCTGGGCTCTGAATAATTTTGTGAACATATGTGATCATATGTTATTTTCTCCTGTATGACTCCTGAATCAAAGGCTAAATCATTTTACATAAGCGCAAAGTCTATTTGCAGGCTGTAAAAACCCACTGCTTCCCAGCCAGTTCTTTTTTGCCATCTGTCCGCATTCTTAACCAATCTCCTTGGATTTCTTGTATATATTAGTGTATAGATAATCTCCAATAATTACAAATATCTAACTAGTGTTGCTAGTGACCTTTATTGATCTGCATTTTCTTTTACCCATCACTTATCACTTGTTTTGGTTTCTTTTTCTAACCATTTCAATTTTTTCCTCTTTATGCAGTCCATCACTAAATCTGTGTGAGGATCTGTGATCCTCAGCTCCCTTTCAGATCTTGCTGATTTTCCCCCTACCACCTCCTCCACTAGTAGGCTGTTACTTCTTTTACTGAGTCAATGCTTCCACACTCTGTTGCCAAACTCATGCTAAATCAGTTCCAGGCTCCTTGGTACCACACCTCATCTCCCAGTCTCTATGCACATGGGACATAGAGATGTCCTTTTTCCTCCATACTTTGTCATGCATTTCCATTTTTTCTAGGCTTCTAGCCTTTTTAATTTTCATGAATCACTCTTCTTCTCCATTTGAAGATTCAGGATACTATTCCATGCCAGAGAGACTCAAAAAAAGTCACTATAAAGTGCTTTTCCCTTAACTTTAGTGTTTAGTCCCTGGCATCTGGGAAATGAAGTGTGGGAGATTTAAGAGTAAATGTCTGAATGAGCTTAATTCTTCTTTGGGAATGGCATATGTACACATTTGTCAGCCTTATAAACTGAGAGAGATTTTGCATGTTCACAGAATTCTCAAGACTCTGAAAGCCTTTAATTATATGTAAACTATGTTTTCCCCCAAGTTAAAAACCTGTCCAGATTTAAATAGAACCTCATAGGTGCAATTAAAGAAGCATCTTCGATATTTTGTGTAATTTTGAGGTTTAAACTCACAAGGCAGGAGTAAGTTTCTCAAATAAGTGTTTCCAGAACTTCTTGTAGCATTGTGTGTGAAAAATAACCCTTTTTCCACACAAGTTGCTGGGGTTTTTTTCTGGAACTGCAAAATTGGTTTTCCTGACATTTTCTGTAGCTTTCTGTACGACAAGCGTCAGTTATGGACACATCTTCCCAAATTACCTTGAAGGAAATTTGCAACTGAAAGCAATGCTTAAACTAGAAATGTTGGGCATCTTCTGTGTTCATGGCTCTTTAGACACTGAACTGAGTAAAGTGTGACTGGAGTTGATAATGTTGTTTCTTGTCTGGGCTTTGATCCTACAAACACTTGCATAACTTTAATCCTCAGCAGTGCTCCTGACAGATAAATATAATTGCTGAAAATAGTAATAGTTGCCTAAATGTGTAGGAGGATTAACAGTTGTATTATTATGTAGGAGTTTATAGATCTTTGATATGTATTTCCTTTGGAAAAAGTGCCTTCAGGATCGAAAAGAAATTCATAGAATTATAAATAATGAAAATAACTGTCTCCTTATATGTGGAGTGTTAAAGATTTATCATGGTATCTTCCCAAGATTATGTTGTAATGCTACATACACCAAAATACAAGTACCATTTTAAGCTTTTGTGAGGTAATCACACTGAAAAGCTATATTCTTGTTGAAGGAAATCTCCTTCCACTGTACTTGGTATGCAAGAAATGTATCAGCACTCAGAACACTCAGCTGAGAAGCTGTGCTTGCCAGTTCCAGATTAACATGGGAAATTGATTTCACTGCTTTAAGGATCTGATGTTTTCATTAGTATTGCAGCATTATTATATCTATGGACAAATTTTAAACATATTTCATTTTAAAATATATGTTCTAGATTTCTTAGAATTGGTTATCACAATAACGAGCAGAGCTTTGACCAGAACATTATTTGTGGTGGATTTTCTTTCTGCTGTGAAGTGTCTTTTATTTTATTTGAAAAACAAGAAGAAAATCTTCTTACCAAGGGAGAAAATAACTCCAGTAATTATTTCTTGCTCATTTATTTTCAGTGAACATGTTGGGTGTTTTGTTTTTTTTCTTTTCTTGTCAATAGGCTCAGTGGACAATTGGAAAATTGCACTGTCCGTTCTGTGAGGCCTGCTTAGGGGGCTTTAACTTTGTTTGCAACAAAGAATGTTCCTGTGGACAGATAGTAAATACACATTTCTGCAGAACTTGGACTGAGCATCAGCGGTCTTTCTCTGTTAAATTGTCAAAATCATCAGAAAAGCATTTGCTTCTCAAAATTCACTCTGGTTTTAACAAGGATACCTGCCATGAAGTGGTAACTGCAACTTTGGAAATCAAAAATCAAGGGCTTTCCTACATGCCTGGAAGTAATAATGGTGCTGGAAGATTAACAGAAGCACTTTGTCTAGAAGTAAGAGCTCCCAGATACGAGATAAAAAGTAGAAAACTTCCCTTAAAGGCATTAAATCAGAAAAGAAATCTCCCTTCTTCCTATCTTATGAAAGATTCATGCACTGTAAAACCTTTTCACAGAACATCACATAGTTTGGATTTAAATATCAGAGAAAGACTTGTTTTGTCACCTGTGTTGTATGAAACTTGCAGTATGGGAACACTTTACCATGGCCAAAATGAAAATCCACCAGTTCATGCACAAGGGGGCTTGCAATTAGGGTCCAGTCGGAAAGATGGTAGCTCTTCTCAGGATCTGTATAGTTCCCGTGCTGACGTACTGCAAAACCAATTTCAAGTTAGTTCCATTACCACATTACTACACAGAGAAACAGAGAGTGAGTGTGATTTTGGAGTTACTGGACAATCTTCTGGGAGTGTCCTTGCTGATGGGTCACCATTTGTGATGAATCTTTCCTCGCCTACAAGGGCTGTAGAAGACAAACAGTACATCACACCTGTTGTGCAGCCTATGAGTATTTCCTTCAACCAAAAGCTGAGTAAGAGAGAAAGAAGCAAGTCAAAAAGCCTGAGCAGAAAACAAAGAAGGCGAGAGCAATGTCTACAGAAGCAAGTAAGTGTTTAAAATTAATTATGCTACTTTTTTGGTAAAGTTTGACTTGCTTTTAGAAATCACTCTGACTTTTTTTTTAATGTTGTGTTTTAACACTGGTTTAATGTGGAATTGTCTAGAGTCAGGTATTAGGCAAGCAAAGATTTATCACCCCTTCCTACATGAAGTTTTTTCTAATTCCATCGTATCAGGTTTTCTTTCTGTGCAAAATCAAACCATGGGTTTTCATTTGCCTTCTTATTGTTTTGTGATGTAATAATAAATTTGAAGTGGGAAAAAACACAGTAACATTTAATCAGTGTGATTAAAGAAAAACTAAACATTTGAATCTTCTAAATGAGAAACCCTACCATGTCAGAATTTTCTAACATTAAACTAATGGCATTTTGAGTTATTATTTGTTGTAAGACAAATATTTTTCTATGAGTAAAGAGTTGATTACTGCTATTTAAAATATTAGTCTTTAATAGGAAAATATTTTGTCTGCAAATCTCGCACAAACTGTTAGATATTCTTATCAATTATACAATAATGGTTTCATTCTTCAGACCATCTAAAGCAGAACAGAATTCAAGGCCGTAGGCAGTCACAACTTTTGGTGGAAGGCTGGGAAGAAAAGCCAGTCATAAAATTACTAACACAGTTTTGGTTTGGTCTCAAATTTAGTAGAATGACTAATGATAAATATGCCTTTGAAAGAAAATTTCTCATCATAAATTTCCTGCAACAAAGTAACTGTGGGGTAAGCAAGAGCAAACATACTAACTAATCAGAGAAGTAGTATCTACTCAGGCTATTATTCCTGCTTTCCGTAGGTTTGTCATTGTAATTTCAAGATTTGAGAGATACATAGAGGCTGTCTCTCGCAATGAAATATGAGAACCAGCTTGAAAACGTAATGGGTCTGGGAAATATGAGTCTTCTCAGTATGGTATACATATGTTCTTTCTTCTTTGGGAAGGGTTTTTGTTTTGCTTAAAAACTTAAATTGTTATTGAGACTTTTTTTTAAACTTGTTCTTGTTTTGTAAAATGGATCTCTAAAGCTGAGAGTCTGGATGTCTTAATATTGAATACTTGTTTTCTAATAAGTATAAAGACTCTTAGCTGTCTGGACCCGAAAATGGCTTTTAAAATTTCAGATCTCATTGTTTTGGTAAATGAAATGATGATGCACAAGCCGCATGTATATGAGCATTTTCACAGTCATGTCGTCTACAGTCTCTTGAGACACTTTAATCTTTAAATGTTGCTTTCAAGAATAAATCATTTTGCAGATTTTTTGAATTTTTGATAGCTAAGAAAGAAAGTTATTTTCAGACCTTTTTCTTGTTAAAACATGCTTAACCAATTCCAACATTATATTAGTTACATTTGTTAAGATCCGATTATTGGAGAGATGCCTCTACCCAAATTAGAGTGCAAAAAAGACCATATGCTGAAGGCAGTAGTACAGATTTCATTTAACAGTAAATGGGAAGGAGAGAGAGATAGAAAGAAATAGAAAAGGAGAAGAGGGGAGTGAAAAAGAGTGACAGAGAGACAGATTAAGTAAAAAGTTATCACCACCAGGATCCAGACATCATCCTGTTGGTCTCCTTCTTCTGGTCTTCTCAGTAGCAGGGGTCCAAGGTTGCTCAAAATTCCTCCCCATTTATACACTTTAGAAGACAAAGGAATCAATGCTCATTGGGTACACAGTTCTCCCATTCGTTAAATGATTCCTTGCTTCCAATGCTAATTAGTCCCATGCTCAATCTTTCTCTTTTGAGTCAGTGGGCTATGGCCTCCCCCTTCTGGGCCCAGTCAGAGCTAAATGTCAGCACAGTTGCTGACCTGGCTTTCCTTACGCCACCTTGTGGCTCAAACACTCATCCAGGGACTTTCTCACAGTTCAAAAGTTTTCCATGGAGGTGATAAAGATAGTGGTCACTAGGAGAAAAGACAGAAACAGCAGAAGCGCTAACACAAGTAAGTAATCATACCACATACAAAAGCTATGCAGTTATCAACCCAATTCAAATTATCCACTGCCCCTACCCAGTGGTTCCCAAGGATCAGAGTGTTCTTTAATGGGGCCAATTATATATATATATTTAATAGGTATTGGTTCTGATGGATTTCACAATACTGTGTCTAATTTGGGATGTAGGCCCAAATTAGCCATGGAATTACACAGTGGGTCTTGATTTTTAAGTCCCATAAAGAGGTATCCCCAACAGATACATATGTCATGTATTAAGATGTGTCAATCAGCCTTCTCTGAAGCAGATTTTCAGGTCTCTTAGTACCACTGATTACCTTTGCCCACTGGGAATAAGTGTGAGTGGGTTTGTTGACAAGATGTTGCTTCCATACTTTAAAGTCTTTTAAAAAGTGTTTTCTTTCACCCACATCCACATGTAGTTAGAAGAATTTTATAGGTAATGTTCCTATCCATCTGGATAATTCTATAAACCATGGAAAATTGACTCCTAACTTAAAAAGTTTTCATTCAAAATACAAAAGAGTTCTCATACAAAAGGTTCTTAAGCAAACACATCTGGCCCATACTCTGGTGTCCAGGGCTTGGAGCATAGCTCCATTGCAATTTAATCCTGACACAAAAGAAAACTTACAGATTTGATTATATTATCCCAGGTTGCCTTTTAATTTTCTTTTTTTTTCATTTCAGTGGGCAAACTGCCCTTATCACATTCCTTTTTAATTGTTTCCACAGTAAATTGCACCCACAGCTGAGAAGCATGCGTGGTGCAGAATGTACTATAGATACCATATTGATTAGCATAAATAAAAGAAATTTGGTAAAGTTAAATTATTCTATTAGGACACATGGTAGGAAAACCAGTTGTACATGAGACACATTCAACTGTATAATATAAGTCTCTGATTTGATATGATTGATTACATATTTCGTTCCAAAAATGGTCACAGGTAAAGTTGCTTAAGAGCTGGTAAAAGGCTTTTCTGTATTTTACCCATGTCCCATTTGCAGTCCATGGCCGTCTGTTCTTCTTGTCTAGAAAGGAATTGGTCACCGATTTCCCATGTAATATTTTGTTTTGTTTTGATAGGATTATTCAGTTCACTCATTAATATCTCTGAAAAATTTAGCCAAATCATCATAAATTTAAAGCCTTCTGAGGCAGAACTGGTTAATACATATTTGTATGGTTCCAAATATGCATAAATTCTTATACCGACTCCCAGGCTAGATTTGATTTAGACAAAATTATACATTTATAAGACAGAAGTAAAAGCTCTTCCCACATATTTTTTTTTTCCAGTAAAAGACAAAATAAACTTGGTAAAAATCAAACTAACAAAATATAAAATGGTTGGAGTAATATATGGTCTCCCAACAAGTCACTTGCAATGAAAACACAAACAAATCACAAACAATAATAAGCTGATAATACAAGCAATTATGGTGGCAATTAAAAGTTTCATCAGTTCCATGCAGCTCGATTTCATCTGTTGGCAGGTTCCTATAAAAAGAAAAGTGAAAATTCAGCCTACTATAGACAGATTATTGGGAGTATGGAAAATCCATCCAGTCTTGATTCAAAGGTCCTGTGTCTACCACAAAGGTAAAAGGGCCTAAGGGAAAAGTCAATGTCATATCTTCTTGGCTGTCTTCTGGGAGCTTTCTCATGTAAATCTGCTGGCAGTTCACCCACTTGGAGCTGGTTCTTTTGATCTTCAGTTTGGACAGGGGGTGCTGGCACTCTTCAAAGAAAGCAACACAAACTTCCCTGGTAAGTTACCCCTTAGTGAATCAAATTGTTTTAACTGCTTGAGCTTGATGCCTCTCAGGTAGAGTTTTAGCTTCTGTTTCATGGAGTGTTTGGTGCACTGCTCTTATTGCTTCCCTCATCTTTTCACGGGGAGTTTCCTCCAATTAACTTCATGTCTAGAGGGAATGAGACTGCTTGTTAAAATGTGGGAAGTGCCACCTCTTATGAATTAGGGACGGCTTTAATGGCTTAAGCTGGATTTCTTTTAGGGTTAAGATTAGAACACTTCAGCTTCTCACCCAGGAGCCATGAATTAACCTTATCAGTTCCACAGATAACATTGGCTCCATTTACTCCAGTGATTTTGCCTCTTTGCCATCCTGGAAGTATACCCAGATTTTCAGTATCCCACTGCATTAATATTAAGGTATTTCAATCTTACCTGATTTATGGCCAGACTTTGATATCTCAGTAGCCATATATGGCACCATTTTAGTAGCTGTTTGCAGATCCTGGCAATCATTTGTGGTTTCAATTTTAATTAAGCGTCAGCATGCTACTTCCTTGTTGTTAAATGTCAATGTAAACATTACATTTTGCTCTTTATCCAAGCCGTGGACTCATGCACTGTCTCCCAACTCCTCCACTGAACAAAAAAAGGTTGAGTTACAAGATCGTGTTTCAGAGGATGTTACAGGTTCTATGTCCTGCAGTTCTTCCCATAAGATGCTCCCTCTTCCTTATGCACATTCCAAAGCCCTACCTGAAGCTTTTGGATGTCATCATGCTTGACAGCGACCAATGCCTCTGCTTGCATTCTATTTTCATTTTCCTTATTTAACTGAAAGTACAATTCTTTCACCAAATCTTTTAAGGATAGCATTATTTCATCTTCAGATTTTTTAATAACCAATAGCTCATTATTAGGAACCAACAGCTCAATTTTATTCATCAACTCCATCCGTGCATTGTTGGGGTGGGTGAGCTGGCAACAGTAGAAGCCGAGATGCCAGAAACCCCTGGTCCAGGAGACCCTCTGCGCTGGTGGGTTGACTCAGAAAGCAAATAGCTCCCCCAGCTCGGGTTACAGGGAAAGACTACTTCTCCCATCAGGCAGTACCTGTCTGGTACCTGGTCCCCCACTCTGCCCCTTCCCTCTCCCCACTGGTTGTTGTATCCCTCTGCCTTCCCCCTGCCCCTTGCCCCCAGGTAATTGGTTGCTGGTGCTTTGCCAGCCCCCTTTCTGTTACCCCTTATAAGCTGGTACACGAGGCCTGCTCGCCCTCTCTCGCCTCTGACCCCTTCAGAATAAACCTTTTGGAACCCATGTGCAGAGCCCTCCGAACTCTTTGCCCCTGGTAACACCTGAGCTATCCTGGCCTGGGTGTGGGGCTGTGTCTCGGTGCCATCCATCGGCACGGGTGCTGGAAGTCGGCCTGCGAGGTGCCGAGCTGCACCCCCAGGGCATCCCTTGCAGGGGATGCTTTTGGGTTAACGCGGCGATTTCAGCCACCCCACAGCACCCCGCATCAGTGCGGTAGAGGGGCAATTGACAAATTTTTCATGGAAGGATAGCAAAATACTTTTTTTACACTGGCCACCCTGGACAGCCATTTTTTCCGGAAGTTCCAACAAGAGAAAACACATAACCTTCCTCAGAGGAAAGCTGTGGCAAAGTTTCCAAGAGTTCCCATTGAAGGAACCACACAACCCCCCTAGAGGGAATTTCACTATTGTCAAAGGCACTTCAAATAAGAGAACAGTATCCTGCCAACTATGCCAAAATAATGCTAAGATCCCGTTATTTGAGAGATACCTCTGCCCAAGTTAGGGTGCAAAAAAGACCATATGCTGAAGTCAATAGTACGGATTTCATTTAACAGTAAATGGGAAGGAGAGAGAGATAGAAGGAAGCTGATAAGGGGGGGTGGAAAACAAAGAGACTAACAGAGAGACAGATTAAGTAAAAAGTTTTCACCACCTGAGGATCTGGACATCATCCCATTGGTCTCCTTCTTCTGGTTGTCTCAGTAGAGGGGGTCCAAGGTTGCTCAAAACTTCTCCACATTTATACACTTTAGCAAACAAAGGAATCCATGCTCATTGGGTACACAGTTCTCCTATTCCGTTGGCTAAATGATTCCTTGCTTCCAATGCTGATTAGTCCTAAGCTCAGTCTTCCTCTTCTTTTGAGTCGGTGTGCCATGGCCTCCCCCTTCTAGGCCCAGTCAGAGCTGATTGTCAGCAGAGTTACTGAGTTGGCTTTCCTTGTGGATTCTTTGTGTTCATTATCAGTGCTCCCCCAGTTTGTTTACCTCTTCCTAGTCTGAGATAATCGGACAATATTACCACCTTTATCTTATCTCAAATTCTCGACGTGTGACTTAATTTACTGTCCAAATTTCCAGGAATTTGCAAAGGCACATCCAGCAGTGGCAGGGCAGGGGACGGGGTGGGGCAGGGTGATCACCGATGAGCAGTTGCCTCTTGATGTGGTTTGCCATAATGGGCAAAGTCCTTCGGTGATCTTAACAGTGTTTGAGGCAATTATGATCTTCAGGTCTCTTGCAATATTATATAGAAAATTATATACAGTTTATATGTTAAGTCTCATACAGTTTACGAAATAAAAAAATTTCAAAATTAGTATGTGAGCTAAGTGATTGATTTCGAGTAGTAGCTTTCAGAAGAAGATACTTTGGTTTTGCATTCATTATTTTAACCTTGGTGAGAGTTTGCAGTCATGGCATGGAATAGGTTGTGCAAGCAGCATATGTGGCTAGTGCAGCTGTGTTTCCCAGTGCTGAAGTATCTTCCAAGGAGAATGTGAATCTAGAAAATCACATCCTCTGTACAGTCTGACGTGTCATAAATGGGAATGGTCCTCTGCCATGCACTCCATTTCGTGGCTGTTCACCTCTCATGTCAGGCTCGTATCCTCCTTTTATTTTTGCGAGTTTTACTTTCCATCCTTTGTCTTCAGTATTCTAACAATCCTCCTTGTAAAAATGTGGATTTTGTCACTCTAGTACTTCCGATAGAAAGCCGATCTGTGGTACTTTGCAACCACAATTTCTAACATACCATACATGCTTAAGCAATCAGTAAAACTTCATGAAGAAAAAATCGTAAGTCTCTGGTTGAATGGAGTGAAAGGGGTTTAATAAATGACAGTGGGAAGTACATAATTTAAGTACTCTTTTAAGAATTACTTCAGTGCAGCAGAACCCTGATGTGAGGTAAATGTCTTCAAATGTCTCTCTTAAAAGTACTGAGCATATNTTAAGAATTACTTCAGTGCAGCAGAACCCTGATGTGAGGTAAATGTCTTCAAATGTCTCTCTTAAAAGTACTGAGCATATCATTTTTATCTTTAATTAAAGCTTTTCTGGGGAGCATTTTTATCTTTAATTAAAGCTTTTCTGGGGAGCAGTCTGAGATAACAAACCAGTTCAGACTTTGGAATTTCTTTGTAAATGCAAGGGCTGCTTTACTAAATGTACTTTGTAATAAGATACATATCTGTCTGAGTTTTTTTCTGTCTTCCAGAAAGGCAAAGTGCAGCCATAAACATTTTGTGGCGGAAGAATGCGCTCTGTTATTAAATCAAAGTATTTAAAACTTGAATTTTAGATTGGAGTGATACTGTGAGCTCCTGACCTGCACTTCCTCCAGAGGCTTGCATTGTTGCAGGTTCTGAGGTGTAGGTGCAAGACTGAACCAGCTAGCTAACAGTAGAGGGATGCAGGCTTCCTTTGTCTGTTCTGCAAAGGACAGCTCTTAATGCCTGTGCAGGGGATGTTTGCATTTTGTGTGTGTGTGTGTGTGTGTGTGTGTGTGTGTGTGTGTGTGTGTGTGTGTGCATCTGTGTTCATGGGCGATTTTTAGGCTTCTGTTAGGGTATGATTATATTGTTAGCACATGATAATTATATAAATTGTTAGGGTATGATAATAGCTACTTAAGTCTAGGAATTGCTGATATTAGTAATGATTCTTGTTATGGTTGCTTTAGCTAAGCAGATGAAGTATTTCTTTTATAAATTCCATTTTGTGTGTATCTTCTTATATGTATACATTGTTTGCTAATTGTGAAAAGTACATTTTTATAGTGTTGGCTTTCACATATGTGTTGTGTATTGTAATGTTGACTTTGTGGGAGTGGTTTTGTTATTAGAGGAGGGGACTGTGTGTTGACTTCCACTGGGGCTTAGAGGTGTTTTTAACATGAACATTGTGTTGAGATGGGGTGATTGTTGTAATTGGATAATATCTAACCAAAGAGGAAATCGAAACCTCTTGAATGTATCAAAAAGTGACACCTATCCTCCACGAAGACAACTGCACATGCTCAAAAAAGGCAGCATGGGGAGGAGCTATGTTAATTAGTTAAAAAAAAGGTTTCTAATGTGAAAAATTATTTATAAATATGTAATTAGCTGATGCAATACCCAGGAGTATATAAGGGGGATTGCTGCTGTTAACAGTGTGCCTCTGGCTGTGGCTATGCACCCAGCGCTGTTACCTTTTGTCTTATTGACTTTGTCCCTTATTAAATCTTTCAAATTTTGATTAAAGAGTGAGTTCTATTTCTCACACTAATGATGATAATTTTCTCGAAGATCTCAGAAAAATACCATTTGTGATTTCTCCAGCTATATAGCTTTTTTTCTCACAGTCATTTTACGTAGAGGAAGGCTTTGTAGTCAGCTTCAGAAGTGCAGTATCCTCACGGAAATGGTCCTGATTCGTAGGGAAAAGTGTTGGCAGTTTTGCTTCATTCCTCAATGACACTGGTTCTTTTGTATCTTTTTGAAAACATCAGTGTTTTATCTTACAAAGATGGTTAGTGGTCAGTTTCCAAGAAGTCAATTTGCTTTTCATTCTGCCAGAGTTAATCTGAACTCCAGATAAACAGGTGGGTGAGATACAGTGTTGTTTATCCACACTGTCAGGTGCTGTTATTTTGCCCCACTGCCTTGAGTTTTCAAGTTAATACTGCTGTCCTCTAGCAACTGGGCAGTCTTTTAGTGAAGGTGCTAGGCTTTAAAGGTTTAGCTTGTGACCAAAGTTCACTTCATCTATGCAAGTCTCTTTTTCATGTACACATTGGTTTACAGTTCTTTTTCTTGCACTGTCATGTTTTTATTGAAATTGTAAATCCTTCAAGTATCTAGTTATGCATTTACGTACTTAGATTTCATTCACTCTTTCTGTGATGGTACTCATAACAAGAATTATTCTCAGATTGCTTATGGATCTCTCAGCTGGCTGCTGGGGGACTAAGAACACTATTTAGTGTTGGCACCAAAGTAAAGCAGGAAGAGAAGGAAGTGAAATCACAGCTAGAGTAGGCAAGCAGTACCTACAAAGTTTCAATTGAGACTTTTGTTAGGGAAATATGAAGCCCTGGAGAAGTCATTTAAAATAAGAAAAGAGGAAATACAGGGCAAAAGGGGAATCTCTTATGTTTAAAGTCCTTCACTGAGTGTAAAATGAAGTTCATATTGATGGTTTCTTTTTGTTTACCCTGGAATCTATTTGTGGTCATTTTTGTATGTTTGATAACATACTTTTGTACCTTCACTCTCTCTTCACTGAGCTGCAGCTTCATGCAACATCCAAAATACCTTATATGGTGCCCTTTATGTATGTAAGATACAGTTACTATGTTCTGTTTGTTATCCTTAAAACCAATTCTGTGCAGGGCCAAGTCTGCGTTTCTTTGACAGACCTCTGGGAAGTTCCTCATAGCTGTTTTAATCTGCAGTGCCAACCTCAGTGTGATCCCATGCATGTATTCCTCCGTATTGTGTCTTGGGTCCCCATTTCTCAAGACTTCTGCTATTGTTAGCAGCCCTGCATTTCTTTACACTACATCATTATATTAGCAATGCAACCATCTCTTTATACATAGAATGACTGCTCTTAGTTGTACCATAGAAAGATAAGAAAAGTAAAATAAATTAGCTGCAGACATCTGATCACAGAAATTGCTGTCACAGCTAAACAAAGCAAAGCCAAGCAGCAGACAGGGCAAGGGGAGTCAGCCACAACAAGCACGGCTAGCCTCAGCCCTGATGCCTTTCAAGTTCAGTGCTGAGATAGTGGCTGTTCCTACAGCAGCGATGCGGCGTTACAAGGCTGTGTAGGTACATGAGACAGTATCTTTTTTAACTTCCTGATAAAAGGAGGGAGAACATTTGGGCATGGGTTGCTGCTGAGCCGAAGTTTCTCTTTGCTTTTGTTCTGGTTGTAGCTATTGTTGCTACATGGTGACTAGTTATTAGCACATTCATTCTGTCGCTGATGGCAACTGGATTAAGAAGAAGGTATTAAGAATGGTGAATTCATGCCCAAATGCATGATTTACCTTTGTAAAACAGCAGTTGTGATTTCTGTGGGAGTTGTATCTGAGTCAAATAGCCTGTAAAAGCTACTGTTTTCTGAGGTGCACCTGAACCTCCTGTTGCAAGCATTTAAACATCAACATGTTAGAGTTTTATTTACTTTTAGCTGCAGTTTTTTTATGCCATTATTTGTGATTACAGCTTTTGAGGGTATTTTCTGACCTGATCTCATCTACTGTTTGACATGTCTTCTACACAATTTAATGTTAATAATAACGAGTGGAATAGACAGCTTTGCAAATGCGTGGGAAGAACCTTTGTTTGCATTTGGTTATGAGTTGGGTTGTAAGCAACTTAACACTTAACTTGTGTTGAGAGGGAAAATTACTCAGGATGCTGCTGCATAAAAACAGTGTATCAGGATTGTCTGAGTGTATCTGTATGTACTTTAATGTATTTAATGATCATCTTGAAGCTGGATTATTTAGACTAGAATATGGTGTAGCTGCACTGTCATAATAGTTCTGCTGAAGGCCAGAATAGCTGGCTGTGCTGTGAATTTATTCCTTCATTTAAATGAACTTACATATTAAGTAATATGTAAGTACATATTAAGTAATATTACATATTAAGCTGATTGTCTATAAAATGCTTTTAGGATATATAGATATTATGGAATGATCTCAGCAGAGTGGAATTCCATGAGCTGTTATGCATTATGTGCACATCTTGTGAAAGAGGGAGGGGACCATCTGCTACTTGCTGTGCTGGGACAGCATTGGTGGTTAGTATGCTAAGAAGAGGTAATAGCGCTCACTGGCATATTTGTGCTTCTTCTGCATCCTTGGTAATGTGTGGTTTTTCTGAGGAGGGACATAGAAAGTCTTCAAATGCAGCCACCTCTGCCTTAAGTAGTAATGTACTCACAGTGCTACAGCCCAAAGAGTCAATAGCTGGGGTAATGTCCCATGCCACAAACAAGATCCTGATCCATCCTCACAGGCGCTGTATCTTGCTGGACAAAAACAACAAAAGAAAGAAACAGCCCATTGAAATTAATTACATATTTTTTTGCTGACTGTCTGGAAAAAAAAAAAAGCATGCTTTTTCAATAAATAACCACAGAATCTTTGCTGCTGTTTCGAGGCTCTATTGATTGCTATTGCAAGAAAATACTGATGATCAGTCAAGAACTATAGAAATACTGTTTTTTTCTTTTATAAACTGTAAGGTTTAGAAACTATTGTTTTAGTTTTTCTAGGAGCTCACAGACGACTTAGATCATAGGAATTTATGAAATTTGCAGTCTTTTAGCTGAGAAAGACAGTGACCTGTTCACAGAGGTAGGTTGCAGTATTGTGCAGTTAGGTGAATCCCATAGTTTCAGCAGTGATTCTTATTACATAGATAGAGTGAAGAGCACACTAAATTGCAGTTGTGTAAGATGCTTTGTGGCAGATGAAAATCAAAGTTCAACAATGGTAGGAACAATAATACAAGAGTACAATAATACAAGAATATTATGAGTTTTACTGTGTATTACCAGAACGTCTAATACACAGTAAGGAGAGAATTTAAGACAGAATTTTACAAAAAAAAAAAGTGGTCCTAGTTCTTCATTTCTACGAATTGTTACTGACTCATTCTCAGTGACTAAGAGTTGGAGTATTGAAGTTTTGTATTTCTGATTAGTTTTCAGGGTATTAAACTCTCTGAATACATATAAGTTAGGTAAATTAAATATGGCTTATATGGAGATTTGAGTGCAGGACTTGGTTCTTCAAATTTAGAAATTATTTCTTTTAGGAAAAAAAATTCCTAACATCTGGGAGAATTAAAGCTCTCTACTATTTCATAGAATCAGAATTTATAGAATGGTTTGGATTGGAGGGGACCACTTTAAAGATCATCTCATTTTCACCCTTCAGCCCCTCTGCCTTCCTTCCAGTAGACCATGTTGCTCAAATGCCACCCAGCCTGGCCTTGAACACTTCCAAGGATGAGGAAACCACAACTATTTCTTCATTCTTTGCAGCAGTCAGTTTATCTATGAATGTTTTAATCCACAACCTCCCATTTACTTTAATGGTATTCAACTCCAAAGCATTTTCTTCCTCATGTCTGCTTTTGAGAGAAAATAATGCTATTTGAAAATAATTTTTTTTCTTTACATTTCTTTCATTATGCAGGCAGTCACTGAGAAAAAGGCACTGTACACATCCAAACGACATCACACTAATAGAACAGATCAGATTTCATATAAATTGTTTTTGCAGTTGTTCAGCAATCAGTGATTCTAGTAGGAAATGGCAAAGTTAAAGTAGCAAATTAGTGAAAGGAATTTTTATATACAGTACTGCAAAATACTGAAGATATATATGGTAACAGCATTTCAGAATTAAGGAAATAATTCAGAAGTAAGGAAAGATACCACCTACTGTTACAGCTGAAGAAGCTGGCAGTCTTTTGGTCATATGAATATCTTTCTAACATCCAAAAAACAAATTTATACCAACAAGTTAGATGATCTAACACCCTTATCTCTGTAAAGCTGTGACATCATCATTTTTTAAAGCTAGCCATTACCAAGATTTATTTGGAACAGCGCTTTTTCTGCTATCACGGGATCCTCTAATGCTTTTTATCAACATCTAAATTATAATCATTTGTGATTCTCTAATGCTTTATATCAACACCTAAAGGATAATGATTACACATCAGAAGGGAATGGTTTCCTTTACAGATGATTTAGCTAAAAATATGCTTCACATTTAATACAATTTAGAATTATAGGGGATGGAATGTGGTGGAGGGGGTTCTTTCTCTTTTAATTTGCTTTCTAGAGTGTATCGGCTCTATGTGAGAATGCTAGAAATTTGTCAGTTCCCCTTATTAGTAATTTGTAATCGAGTTTCTTTTTAAAGTTATTTTACCTTTCATTTGAGCATTAAGGAGATAGGATGTATTGTTTCTAAAGGCTGGAGATGGGAGTATGAACAAGAAAACATTTGGACGTATTGAAAATGAATAAATTAAATGTCCTGATTAATTAATGATCTTACGTTTTTGAAAATGCTACTAGTCTGAAGAAACTTACTCATTAGACAAGGCTTTCTCCCTGCAGTCTTTATTAAAAAAATTTCAAAACTTTGATAAAAGGTTAATCAGATCTTAGTATTTTGCAGGTCAAATGTTGAAGAGATCTTATTTTCATATTTTGTATAGCTCATTTTCTTCTGTCTACAGTGTGAGGAGAGCTTGCACAACTTAGACTAATCAATCTTGTATGATTAGTAGAAGTATTTAGAATCAAATAAATATTTGACATTATGAAAACTCAACTAAATAAATAACTTGATGCTTCTCCCAACTTTAATGGCATTATTTCTTTCATTTGTGTTTTTTGTTCAGTGGCTTTTAAAAGCTATTTTGAATTTTGCTTTGGATTTAGACTTTTTGCTAAAGTGCACTGCTAATACAGATTATGAAGCAAATTGAAAATAATTAGCTAGAAGCTTGGGAACTAAAATGGGATTTTACCTAAGGGAAACTGAGAGGAAGCAACTGGTGAAGAAAGATGATTCTCAGTTTTTTCCATGAATGCAAAAATTTCAATTCATGTTTTGGTAAAAGATGTATAGAAAATGGAGACATGACTAATTAAAAAAACCGAAACAAACAAAAACAGACACTCACACACACGCACACATACACACACTCCCCTCAAAAAAAGTGTAAGAAACAAGAATTTCAGGGACCTTAAGAAGTAAAATTAGAAGATCAAAAAAAAAAGTTATCTAGATTATCTCAGTTTCCATTTTCACATTAAAATTAGTATGTCTCAGGAAGAGGAGAGCTAGAATAATAGTGCAACCCTGAAAAGCCCTTTACTTTACTCGAAAAACAAAACTCCATCTGTGTGCTTACCCCACTGTTTTTCTTATCATATTAGTTTTCAATTCAAGCAATCTACAGATAAAGAAAATAAGTCATGGAAACTATTTAATTAATTAGAAACAGAGCAAAGAACATTCGTTAAAACATCAAAAAAGTCAGACATGGTGAAGGAACTACAATACATTAAATAGTGAAAGAAGCCAGGCAATGTTAGGCGGAGTGTTACATTCAGTAAGCTCCCTGAATTGGAAAGAACAGATGACTTTGGAGCATTCTGACTGTGTTCCAACTGGATGTAGCAAAACGTTTGTTAAAGAAACAACAAACAAATACGTATGAATAGTATGAAACATTACACCTATTATTCTTGGAAAAAGGTGAAAACTGCATGCCAGTTTTCCGGAAAAAGCTAAGAACCGTGTGCTGATCATTTGTATGGAAATAAATTTACAGTCTTTATTTCTGTGCATTTCCTCAGTGTTTTCTGCCCTCTTTTTTCATTCCAGCCACAGTTTATGATTTGGTAAGTTTTATTCAGATAACTGCTAGTATTTAGGAAATTCTAGGAAATTAGGTATACATAGGAGACTCCTAAATGCTCTATGTGAAATGTACAGGAACTTTGAAATAGGGACAGATACCAGTCATAAGGCAAAAATTTGTAGAAACCAAGCCCTACTGCAGCAGACCACTCAGCAGTGGCACATCCAGAAGCAACACGTCCTCCCGCATAGGACCTGCTGTTCTTCAGTCAGATAAATTTGCTTTCATTCATCTAGTCTGATGCATATCACATATACTTCACTGTAGTTTAGAGAACTACTTGTTTGTTTTATTGACAATATTGGAAAATAGGATTCTAGAATAGCAAAGAGAAAAAGGCTGTATCACATATGGACAATTGTATATGGCTTTTATTATTTGCATTTTTTCCAGCAAAACCTGTGAAGTGGGTTTGGTGCTCCATCTCACTTTCTACAGGACAGATGAGGTTGTAAAAAAATATATGTGAAGATTTTTAGAGTAGACATAGACAGACCTGGTAGTTCCTTTTGGCTGCATAATGTCACAGCCTGTACTGTTAAGTAGTGCTTCTTTTGACGTAGGTCCAAAACCCAGGCTGAATTGAATATGTTAATTATGTTACAATAAAGAGAAATATTGCTTTTGGTGTACTAGCAAACTGAATTTGGGGTTTATGCGTTAGAAAAAATCCTGAATGAAAAGAATTCTGCTAGATGATCAATTCTCTTAATCAGGGAACAACTAAACTGAAAGGCAGAACACTGTTTAGTTGCTGTGACAATATGCTGCTGTTTCCATCTGCAGTGCAGCACAACAGACCGATTTGGTTTCTAAAAGTAAGCTGTAATAGGAGGATATAAGTAATGTATTAGAATTACTACTAGATTAATCCTTCTGGATTGAAATCTGTTAATCTATGGAATCCATATTTAGCATGGTATTAACCAGTGTGTAGATGTCTGTCTTTTGGTTTCTTTTTGTTCTAAAAGTAACCCAATTACTTTTACCTTAAGTATAAATGTAACATTGATTAGTGCATGGAAACTGTTTTAATACAGATGTGTGAGCACTACTGAATTTTTGGGATAAATGTGGAAAAGTACAGTATGTAACCCAACACAGTGGGGATAGAATGTTTTGAGGATCTCCTTGGCTTAACTTGAGCCGCTATTAGTATAATACAATCTTACTTTATAATGGAAAGATGCACTAGAATGTAGTTGCTCAGCCAGAGTGCTAAGATGGTCTCCCAGTTGTTCTCTGCGTTTTCTCTAGATTGAACTTCTGTAAAACCTGTTAGGGGCAGTAGCAGTGAACACCTTATTGTCTCTAGCAGAACATTATATGAATTTTCTGTTTCTCTTTATCTATACCACTATTTCATCACTTTCAGCTACAAAAATCCATTGTTCTCTTGCTTCTATGACAGATTTCATTTGGCATTTTGAATCTGAATACATCCAGTGATCTGATTAGATGACATTCACAATACCTGTTTATCTGTCCTAAGTTTCTCTACCTAATATTCTACTTGTGTTCTTGGCAGCAGTTTTCCTTTTTTTCCCTTCCATGTACTGTACATGACACCATATCAAAAGGTTTTGGACCACTGCAGCTACCTTTTTGAATTCTTATGTGTTTTCTCAGCATCTTGTCTTCAGTTTCTTACTTGAACTTTAAAATAAGTTGGGGTATTTTTCTGCTTTTCTTCCATCAGTCTTTTGTCATTTTTCAAGTATGGTTTTGCATGTTCTGTGGGAACAGACTTGCTGTACTTTTTGAATGCAGTGAGCTTTTTATCATTTTTAACGTTTCTTGTACATAGCGTTCAATTGTTCAAGTAATTCTTCAGGAAAAACAGGCAGAAAATGGGCATAATTGAAGAAAACAATTCTTATACCTCAAAATGGATACTATAAAAAACTTTGTCAGTATTTTCCTATCCACATACGTGACGTATGGAATGTGAACTAAAATGTTACATTTTAGTGCCATAGGCATAGAAACCTCTGCAGCAAAACCCTTCAGCTAGTGAGCCATGGCCCAGACGTAACTCACATGGCTGTCTGCACTCCTTTGTGTCCCATTCTAGTCCTTTATGTGTGGAGAGGGGAGAGACCTGGCACAGACAGAGCCGTTTGGAAGTTCATTGACAAACTGTGCATCTAGAATCCAAGAGAGAGACCACTAAGCCTAAGAAAATAAATTCAGTTTTTTCTTTAGCTGTCTCTTGTCATGCTCTTGCTATGATGCATAGGACTGCAGCTGAATGTGGAAGAACAACAAAAGGTAGTGGAGCTTGAGTGCAAATGCATGTACCTTCCATTCTTCTACTGTGCTTTGTTGTGAAGCTGGACTATAAAAAGGAAAAGAGAATGGGGTGAAACAGAGCATGCTCACTGGGAGGCTATGACTACTTAGACAAGTGAAATCTAAGTAGAAAACAGAGTGGTGCCCATCGACTTGCACTTACGTGTTGAAGTAATAGAACAAGAACTTGTGGGTGTACGTAGAACACATGGGATGGAGAGTGTCCTTTATTAATTTAGCTCTTATCTTTTTACTTTTAAGAAAGAAGTTAAGACATATTAGTAAAAAACAAAGTGCAGCCATTCCACAGCTTGGTCAAGAACTTCATCTGTTTTTTCATCTGATTTAAGGAATTTTTCTAAGGACACTGCTTCCCTAATTTAGCGTAGAATGTGTAGGAAATTTTTGTGGTTAGTGTTAAATTTATCCAGAAACAAAACAGTGCTTTGTTTAAATTTTGTTTCAATAAAAATTTTGTGTTGAAATGCAAACTTCTTATCAATACTGATAGTTCACCTTTCCTGATTTAGAGCCCCTTGGTGCAAGATGCATCTTCTATGACACATTCTTGTGGAAGCTCACTAGGAGTTCAAGGTCCTTTCTACTTTACAGGATATTCCTTTTGACAGCTTACTAACCAAGCTAGAGTTTTGGCACAAGAAAGAACAAAAGGTATGATAATTGTACTATGCTGCATCGTGTTCACTTTTATGGGGTTCCTACTAGTGATTTTTTTAGACTGTCTGAGCGACACCAGCCTGTCAGGATGGTGAATGGGCACGGCATGTTTGTGACTGAACCAGAAATTTCCAGGAATTTCCAGGAATTGTGTTTTGCTTTTGTCAAGCATGAACTGCAGTGAAAGGTATATGACTCACCACCTGACTGATACGCTATTGCAATTTAGTTTTATGAATTATATTCTGGGAAATTTGCACTGTTCTTTGTTCAAAATACAAACATAATCAGAGCCACATGGCCGTGCCAAAATATGCCAGTATCAGATTACCTTTTTAGTTTAAATGATCATGTGAGTAGGCAACATAGGGGATGGTTTCATGTTAAAGTGGATGAAAAGGAACTCTCATACAGTTCTGGCCAGGACTGTCTACTTCTGTTGTCTCATCTGACCATTGGTGCCCTGATTCAGAGAGGAAAAAAAAAGACTAAAACTAAATACTTTTCTACTGCTTTTTCTACTACATCAGATCATATGGTGTTTACTAGTTTGCTGTAGCCAGCATAAGAATATAGTTGGAACTGTGTGATTAGAGGTAAACAAATGTTAGCTGGTAGATCAGCTGAGCTAGAACATGAAAACATGGCTTTATACTTTTGATTTTTGCTACTAATTTGTTCCAGAGTCTAACAATCCTGATAGGAAATGTTCTTATGTTAAAGTCTTGGTTGCTTGGAGTCATACTGTTTCCTATTAGCAAATCATCTTCACTTGATGGATGTTTCTTATGATGGCTATAAAAATGTAATTATTCTCAGTGGAAGTGTATGAGACACTATCCAGAACTGATTTGCTGTGAACAGAATTAAGTTGAGGGCTAGCATATAATCACCATGTATTGAAACCTCGACTTTATAATGTGAATATAAAGCTGATCCAGCTTCTATCTCTCTAAATTTTGAAGATGGACTTCTGTACCTGCTTTTGAGCTTTTTTTAGCCTTGCATATTTAATGTATTTAACAATCCATGCTTAAATCTTATAGCATATATGGTGATCCTTTGCTTTGCTTTGTGGTCAGGGAGTTTGTATTTTGCCTCTATAGCATTTTTATACTGCTGGAGAAATGATAGGGATTATTGAGTGGGGGTGGTGTTGAGAAGGACTATTTTTTCTGCAACTGAGTCTGAAACATTATTTAAAAATTTAAAAACTCTGAAAGTAAATTTCCTTCCATGTTATGTAAGAAATCTTAAAATACCCAGGGGGGGTGGGGAGGAGAGACAGGGGGGAGCTGGGATAGGGAGAACCAGTATTGTGGAAAAACGTGTTGATTCTTATTTAATTAAGATCAGTTTCAGCACATGTACAGTACCATTTATGGAGGGAATTTTCAAAATATATTAATACAAGTTTGTTTTTTTTTTCAATTCTGAAAGGACACGTCTGAACCCTCAGTTCTAGCTGTCTGTTCCACTTCTGTAATGAAAAATATTTGACAGTGATCACTTTAGAGAGCACTTCTTAGGCACTAAGAACAGCCTGCTCGTCTAGTCATGCAATTGCCCTCTTTCCACAAGGCACTGAGCATATTCTTGGGTTAAAAAATGGGTATGGTAACACATAGTAAAAGTACAATGCAGACTGTTTATTGAGTGAATCTGATGAACTAAAATATTGGGGGAGATACATTTTAATTTATACTCAGTGATGCAAGAACAGTGAAAAGGTGCATCCTCCCTAGCAGTTGTGCCTGGGTGACCTGCATGCTGATAATGTTGGATAACCAAAGTCTGAAGACATACCCTAAGACTGAACTTAGTCCTCAGTTTATTCTAGGAAAGACACTTTCTCACTCTCATTTTTGGCTCCTTGCTTTGTACTAAATTTGGTTTGAGTGGACATGACTGTAGATCATAAGCATATTAACTACAGAATTAACTACTATCTACAAACATTTTTAAAACTGAACTGAAACTATAGAACTGACCATTTTTTTATCATTTGAGAGCAGAAAAATTGCCCAGCCATGTTTTGGAGAACTTAAAGGTCTTAAGAGTCAGTGGCACTTTAATTCTATCTCTCTAGAAAATTTTTAGTGTCATGCCAGAATTTTGGAAAATTAAAAATATTCTCTGAAAAAGAGAATGTGTTCAGGAGATCATATAATCAGAATGGTTTGGTTTAGAAAAGACCTTAAAAACCATATATTTCCAAACCCACTGCCATTGGCAGGGCACTGTCCATTAGATCAGGTTGCTCAGAGCCATGTCCAGCCTAGCCCTGAATGCTTCCAGGGATGGGACAGCCGCAGCTTCTATGGGTAACCTGTGCCAGTGCCTCACTCCCCCCACAGTGAATTATTTCTGCCAAATATCTGATCTAAATGAACCCTCTTTCATTTTAAAGCCATTCCTCCTTGTCCTGTCACTGTACACTCTTGTAAAAAGTCCCTCCCTATCTTTCTGGTAGGTCCTTTCACGTGCTGGAAGGTGCTATAAGGTCTCCCTGGAGCCTTCTCTTCTCCAGGCTGAACAGCTCCAGCTCTCTGAGATTCTCCTCAAAGGAGAGGTGCTCCAGCCCTCTGATCATCTTAGTGACTCTACTCTGAAGACCAATGGTTAGACAGTTCAGTGAGATAATATCTGGAGAAGTTTTTAGAGACCGGTGTGAGAACAATGACATGCTATGGTGAGGCTGGCAGACCAGGATATGCTAATTCAAATTTAAGTTTGAACTGATGCAAAACTAGGCGTGTCACGTTTTCCAGGCAGTATTTTCTCTGAGAGTACTGGGTGCAGTGTCGGTACTTCATCGGAGCGCTAGGAATCCTGGGGTATTTCAAGGGATGAAAATGATGAAAAACCCAGATGTTGGTTGAATGATCATCTTACCCAATTTCAAGAATTTTCTTTTGTATATATGTATGTGTATAAGTATATGCCTGGTGCAAACCACAAATCATCTCCAATTTGAAAGGTCATCATTTTTTTGTAGTATTTTTCTCAGATGCGGTAAAAGATGTTGCATTGGTTGTGGTAATGTGGAGCAGTCTGAATTATTAATTTAGTTTCGTTTTACAGGTAAAATAGCTTTTAATTGATTATGCTATAAATTATGATATATGCTTTCAAGAGCTTTTATCTGTATTTGAAAGTTATAAGTAAATATCTAATGTTGATATTCATAAGTCAGTATGCTTGAAAACAAAGTATAATCTGAAACTAAAAATATGTATTTTCAGAAGTACTTAAGAGGCTCTAATTCAGGTAATAGATTTTAAGTTTTAAGAGTTTAATTGTTTGCTGGGTTACTATTGCAAACCACTTTGGAATAAGTAATTTTATTTGAAGCTTTAATTGGCAAATAATCTTTGTAAAGTGAGTAAAACAAATTCACACTTAACAGTAGAGCTGTCTATAAGCATAGTTTCTGATGGTAACATATATTTGTTTTGCTATACTGAAAACTGAAGTTAAAACAGCTATACTCAAACCTGGGAGAACAGAGGTAATTACTGTGTTCTCTGAGGATTTTTCCTGGATTCTTTATGCCTTGTAAAAATTGTTGTAATTTTTAACTGAAATGAGTCATTCTTCTCATTCTAAGTTCTTCTAAGAATCTTGTTAACCTTTGGATTCTGAAAAGAGTTGCAGCTCTAGCACAAGAAACTCTATCAGATAGCCATATGACAATTCTTATGATGTGTACGGCTACACATTTTATGAAATAATATTTGAAGGGTTTTTTTCCATTATAAAGGATTTTTTTCCATTATAAAGTAATCTTATTTGATATAAGTGAAGTGCTAAATGATGGTATCTGTTCTATAAATGAGTGTAAAGAGAAAACATGAGACACCAGCCTCTGTTTGATGTTAGTGTGTATACCTTTTAAACTTCTGAAAGATTGTCCTTTTGAAATACAGACCTAGAAAATTGTATCATTTAGATTGGCAGATTATGTGCTTTTGTTGTAAACACAGAAAATTAAATGTTCTTTTTGTGAAAAATGAGAACAAAGTCATATTCTTTGTCAAGGGCAATGTCTGAGGTCTTTTCTTTTCCAAGTGTCATTGCTACCAAGGCAGAGATGTATTGTTTATACTATTTGACTTAAGTTTTTGTTTGTACCAAATTTAGGCATTCAGAAAGTCACCAGTCACTGGAAATCTGCAACACCTAGAGATAAGGCAGGCAGAATATTTTGGCATTAATTTATCAGATTCTATGTTGATGTGTTATCTTTGCAATCTCAGTAATATCTTAGTGACTAGATTTGGTGCCAGGAAGAACAAAAGTTGAACTAGTGAAAGCAAGTATGTAGTACAGACTGAGAACAAGTTCGTAGTTTCCTTTTCAGTGTTATCTGTCGTTGATTTTCTTCTTCTTAGTTTGGGGGGCTTAGGGTGAAGGGTTTTATAAAAATCATAGAAGTAAAGTTTCACTGGGTTTTATTACATTATAGAATTGGTTTGGGCTTTTGACAAGATCTTTTTACATAATGTTTTAAAGCTCTTAATATGAATTGGTCTCTTCTGGAATTGAAAAAATAACTGTTGAAACTCAAAGTTTACATACAGTAAGGTAAGGAGCAGTGTGAGTGAACTGTGATTGAAGGCTGAGGAACTATAAGAACTATTAAAAACTTGTGTACATAATTTAATTTAGTATTATAGTTGTTTCTTATATTTTTTATTGTACAATTCCACCATTATGTAAGTGACTTGTTTTTTGTTTGATGGGTTTTGGGCTTGGTTGTTTTTTTTTTTATAAAATTATTTATGTATGCCTCTTTATTCCTGACAAGATACAGTCTTTGGAAGAATAATTAAACACTTCTTAATACCTTCTCAGTATCCTCAGGGCTGTGATAGGCTGACCCCAGCAAGCAGCCGAACAGCCACCCACCCAGCCCCTTGCTCACTCCTCTTTCTTGCAAAGGCAAATATGGGGACAGTTCTTGAGGGTCAAATAGAAAGAAGGTGAGAACACTCATGGATCAAGATAATGATAATTTAACAGAGAAGGTAAAAGCTCTGTGTGCAAGCAGAGCAAAAAGAGGACTTTATTCACTCCCTTCTATCAGCAGTTAGATGTCCAACTACTTCCTAGGAATCAGGGCCTCCGTACATGTAATGGTTGCTTGCACAGAGAAATATAACCACAAACATTAACCCCTTCCTCCTCATCTCCCTGAGCATTTATTGCAGAGTGTCACCCTTGGTGGTATGGGTCACCTGTCTTGACTGTATCTTTGAAATAGAAAAGGAAGCATTCCAAGGAATGAAGCAATAGCCAAAACACACGTGTGCTATCAGCACTGTTTTGGCCACAGATACAAAGCACAGACATGTATCTATGCCATATAACTCCATACTATGTATGAAGAAATCTTTTATTTCTGCATTTGGTAGTAGTTTTTTGACACGCCTTCCAGCTTTTCTCTGCATTTAGTTCCCAGCAGCCTCTTCAGTTCCCGAGTCTGTTTCATACACCATGTATCCACCATATGATCATGGTTAAATGACTAAAGTTGACAGTGATGGACTTCAGAGCTAAGACTGCACTCAGGCTTAAGCAGGACAGAGCTCGCATCGCTGAGTTTTTCTTTCAGGTTGTCTCCATCAGTTAAATTTTATTGCTTTTGAAGGTTTATCTGTAGAATGAGGACTAAGAGACTTCTTTTTAGCAACAGAATGTTAGGTGCTATAAGATTTGAATTTGTCGTGTGCACTCTAAGAATTTGTGCTGGTTGTACCCTTCACAAAGGCTTTATGTTACATCTTCTGCTTGAGGGCTTTAGCTTGTGTCCTTTAATGTCCAAAATTGAGTCCTACCCTTGCATTGAGTGCACTGTGAAAGTCATAAAATGAAAAGTTTGTAGCTGAACAAGTTTTATTCTTTATAGGATTGGCAGGCTTTTGAACAGTGTAAAAGTGAGCTTTGTTGCTCCAAACATGTCCTGCTTTTGCCTGAAGAACTGACATAAATAATACATCTAAAAATGCTCACAGTTTGTCAGCTACAAACTTACATTAGGGAGGCAACCAACCCAGCACAATCAAATTAAATGGCACTGGTTTGCTTTGTGTGCTTCACTGTATTGGGTCTTTTGTCTTTGCCTGTTATGTTTCCTCATTAGAAAAGACTTTCTGTGTTCTGCTAAACTAGGACATAGGATGCTGCCCACATTAAGGAGATGAAAATTATTAGCTAACATCAGAAAGTTTCCAAGACCTCACTTGAGAGTCCTAGGATTATGAGGAAGGCTGTTGAGTGAGATCTGTTCTCTGCCTTAGTCTACGAGGATTATTTTTATAGCAATTCAATTTTTCCCCTCACTGTTACACTAGATGCAAAGTACAAAGTAGTTTTTGCCTAATGTCAGTATAGATAATTTAAAATTATACAATCTCTAACTAATATATTAATAGAAGTGGCCAGCATTAGAAATCTGTTGACTTTTTCAGAAAGGGGATAGATATTCTAATATCAAACCATAGTACAACACTTTGCCACAAAAATAAATTGCAGTTCATTTTACACCATGTAGAACAGTAAGTCTGAAATAACCCTTCCTGGTGTTCTTTTCTTTTTTGTGTATATTTTGAAGTGTTCTTCACATGAGAACATTGTAAGCTGTGTGTTCTAGTTTTCTTTGTGTTTCAACAAATATGCAAACTTTTTAATATTTTCTTGATGTCAGTCTTGCAAGTATTTTTAGGATGTCAGCAGTGAAATTTTTGACATGCTTTGTCTTCTGACGATTAGTTTTTTTACATGTTGGCCAAAATAGCCAGATTCAAGTATTCGTTATGTCATGTATCTGAGTTGTGTCAAATATGAGAAGTGTAGGGCAGTGCATTCACTTCAGTAAATCCATGTATTTGAAGAATTTTAATGAATGTAGATGGCAATTTGTTGCTCAAGCAGTTAAGCTTTTTAGATAAGGTGTACCAGTGCTAAGCTAAATCCAAAGGTTCAGATTCACTTTAGATATGAGAAGGTGATCATGCTTATGGTGATTTTTTTTTTCTGGTATATTTTTGAAAAATGCTAACCCTCAAACAAGACTCTTACGTTCATCTAAGGAATACAGATCATATTTCATGGTAACGTTCTCATTGTTAAAAGGTAAATAGATAAATTGATAAGATTCAATTTTCTATTGGTGTGTTGCACTAACATTTATAGTTGCATCCTACTTTTTTAATCCATGCAGAGAAATGTGAAATAGTAGATGATTTTTCTGTTTCAGTATCCTGCAAGTCCAAAAAAAGGGTTTACACACTCTTTTTTTTTTTTTTTTGGTGAGGGTGGATTTTCACGCTCAGTTTCTGAAAGACTTTGTGAGATACTTCATTAGAAGAAAAATCTGCAGTATTTTTTAAAATATACAGTTAAACTACTACAATTAAACTGTAGCAGAGAGAAAGGATTGAAATCTTCAGAGGTCATTATTTAGACCCCTCAAAGCTTTTGTAGGAAGGCTCATGAGAAAGAATGCCACCCTGAAATTTAAAATGGCCTCACAGTCTTCATAAATAACATCTGGAGAAAATGAAGTAGGGTGCAATATCTTGCTTATATAACACAGAAAATTTATGCCTTGCATAAAATAAAGTGTCGATGTTTCAATACCTATTCAGAGAATGTAGTTTGCTCTGCATGAAATGAAGTGTTTATAGACATGTATATGAAATTACTAATAACTATAGAAAGATTAATGCATGTAAAATTTTTCACTAATACTATGAGATAAAAAGCAAGCAATTATTACTGCTCTGTTTATCAGACAGAAAAGATTTAGATAACAGCAGCTTAATTTAAGTATTTGGAAAGTGGATTTGTTTAAGTATCAGAATACTGACAGCTGACCCCTTTGAATTCATCCATCTTTAGCACTTTCAGATTGAAGCATCTAACAGTTAAATTTGATGAAAATAAGCTTTTGCACAATTTGGATGACTTTGGATCTAACCAAATAAAATACCAAGGTAAGAATGTAGAGCCTATTGCTGACTGCTGCCAGTACAGAACCATCATTTATAATAGTATTTCTGATAAATTTTCTGACAAAGTATCATAAAGATTAAGAGTTGAGGAGAGAAGGATTAATCAAACTGAGCATCTAGATATTATTTGTCAGAAAAAACAACATACACAACATTTTTGCTGCATTTTGTTACTGCAGGTCCACCTGGATTATTTTTTTCAACAGCACAGGATCAAGTTTCAGTGTCAGTTTCCAAGGGTTCCATGAAAAGAAGAACAAAAGAGACATTTCTTTTCTGTTGCTGCATGAGGACATCTGAAACACTTTTGTATTTTGGTTGTTTATTGTTTTAATTTTGCATTGCAGTGTCTACGACAGATGGATTACAAACTGCATGTTTTACTGAGTCAGATAGTTATTTTATCAAAATGGAGATAAAGATCTTCTTGTTGATGGTTCTTGGGGTCTTAACCTTAAATAATTTTTTACTTTTAAAAATGTCATTTACAACTTTGAGAAAATCTCCAGAAAGGCAATATAGCTTCTGTAGGAAATCAAACAGATTTGTACTTCTTGTAAGTTTGTAGTCATGGAAAATCTAATGTAATTTTTCCTAGGTTTTGGGGGTTTTTTTAAGTAGAAACAGATAATTTTGTATTTTGGTGATGTGTGTGTTTGCATTTTAAGGAAAAACTGTATATGGATTTTTCAAGTCATCCTGAACTGCATAAGAAGTGAATTGAAGTATTTTATTCTGATGAAGCTAGGATTATTTCATAGTCATCTTAGTAGGTATAAAGAATTAAGCAACAGTGATGCAATGTGATTACCTAAGTTTCTCA
The DNA here is from genome assembly GCA_013398015.1 of Oreocharis arfaki. Taxonomy (NCBI): domain Eukaryota; kingdom Metazoa; phylum Chordata; class Aves; order Passeriformes; family Paramythiidae; genus Oreocharis; species Oreocharis arfaki. The sequence goes on along the minus strand of VZRR01007737.1, from coordinate 408,056 downwards.
GATATATTCTTTTTTGAAACCCTTTGCTTGTCTTAATTTTCCTTCAGAGCAATTGAATGCTGTACTCTAAGCACTGTTTAGTGATGGAGTCTATTTCAGTTATCAATATTTAAACTGGTTTTAAGAAACTTAGTCAACACACTTTAAATAGGTGGCCTGATTGTTCTGAGCAAGATGATCACCCAGTTGCTCCAGCCAGATAAGGAAACTTTTGAAAACTGGGACAGTCCTTTAATTGTCTAAATATAGCTTTAGGTTCCTAATTTTAGGGCAATTTATTTTAAAGGAATTCATCTCACTAGGTGAATCTTTCCTTTAATGCGATATCTTACAACCCATACCTCAGTTGAGGAAGCAGAGGATACTTGCAGATTCATAACTCTTGGTTTTGTGATGAATAGTAGGCTCAATCTAAGGCACACAGTGGGCACACAGCCCAGACAGAAAGATGTCACATGTCACTGGTGTCCAGATGAATGGTCTGAGTTGATTGTACCATAATGCACATCTTGAATGAAGATAATAGTGGACTTAATTTATCTGGGTTAAATACCTCCTTTGGTCATACTTATTATGAATCTTAACTAAATTCTCTTCTATCTGATGAGCAAAAGGCAAGAATTTCATCACTTCTACCCCAGGCTATGTTGGAAACATATTATTGTATTCATAAAATTTGAGTGATCATGTAACCACTACAGCTGATGGCTTGAAAGGATGGTCATGGCTATGTAATAATACTGAGGAATTTGTGTAAAAATTATTTGAAGACATTTTTGAAAAGCCTGTTCTGAGAGTTCCATTCAGCAAACTCATCTTTCTGTCCAAAACAGCAGGAAGTCTTCTGTAATTATCTAGCAGCCAAAAACTCTGTGTAACTCTCATTATGTTGATCTTTTGCTCATTGCTAGCAGACAAATCTTTGTAGTTACTGTAGACTCTATGAGTAGAAAGATCTTTACCTTGGAGCTGGGAAATGCCAGGAGCAACAATACTGGTAGGAAACTTAAAATCTGTACATTGATCTTACTATTTTGGAAAGCAGTGTTCCACAAGTGGAGAGACATTGAGTTATAAACAGTGTATAAATGCTATTCAGAACAGGAGCGAACCTCCACATCTGACCAACACTCTCCCATGTTGTCTACTCCACTTTCTGCTGTATAGTGCTGGGGAAGAGACCTTTGTTAATGATAAGAGTAGGTATTCTTCACTAAGTGTCTGTTGTATGCTGTTACCTCAGATTGTGCCATGCATCACTGTAATTTGCCTTAAATTTATACTGAATGACAAGAAGCATTTTAGATGCATTCTTTCCTGTACTATACTTATGCAAAGCTGCCAAAATGTAGACATTCAAGACATTCTTTTACAGACGTTTTGTTATGAGCATTTTCCCTAAAAGTAATAGTGCATATATTCACACAAATCCTAGAAAAAGTATTAAAAAATAAGCAATTGCAAATCTTTTTGCTAATTTTTTTTTAAAATGCTGTTTTTGCAGGTATAAAGTTAATATTTAAGCCAAAATATTTTATTCATTATCCAGCTCATTGTGTATGTAAATTGACAGGACTAAATCTTTTTACCAGGAGCCAGAAGAACTATAAGTTTATATTAGAGAGGAGTTGTACTCTCCCTGTACTAGAGAGGAGGACTTCAGGTGTAGATAGCAACTGTTTTGCTCTAACAAAAACCAGCACTTGTTCTTGAAGTTCGTTTACTTCTTTAGGACTCCAGGTCAAATATGTTTGTAAAACTGAGCAGAATGTTTAGCACTCATGATAGTGCCAATTCTGCATCCTTTCAGCTTCCAAAATGCAGAGGAGATCTGTAATACCAAAAGGAGGAGGAATAATTTCCTTTTCTTCCCTACAACTTCTGTAAAAAAAGAAAAGAGGTTGTTACCAAAAAAAAAAGTTTTCTCTGCATGGAATTCACACCAGCAGGGCCAACAGATCCTTTTATCTATCACTGAGGCATCATGTCAGGGCTCTAGGAGATTGGCAGAAGTTTCTGCAGGCCTCTGGGCCTGAATAAATTTTCCTTCTTTTTGTTTGAAATAGTGGTTACAGTAAAGATGAATAATTGTTAATATTTGCTTTATTCTTAGATCTAGTGACACTAATGGTTATGCCTGGATCTTTATTTTTGTTGGAAAGCTTCATCTGCCACTTAACTATAACACTTACATCGTCTTCCTAAATGCTTGTATAAACTGTGTATGTATTTTATGAAATGCGAAATAAAAATGAAGATAAGCTTGTAACATGGTACTAATTTCTTATATACTAGTTAAGGGTGATTATAAATATTAAAGTGTTTAGATGATTGTGGCACAAGAACTTTGAGTGATATTTATTCCAGTGGCCTGTCTCTCAATTTGTCTTTATAACTGAATTATTTTAATAGGAATAAAACTATGTTATAAGTCTATGAAGTAGTTGCAGGGATCTTCAAGATATTTCCATCAAAGCTGTGTTTACAGATGTTCCTTAACAGTAAATATGACTCTTCCAAGAGAAAATTTCCAAAAGGGTAATAATATGTAGAGCTGCCAGTTTAGATGTACATTTCAAAAGCCTAAAGGCTCATTTACTCCATAGAAGGAACTGCAGAGATTAACCAGATTGCGAAACAAAAAATGCTTAAATAATTTCAAATCCATCATGATAAGAAACTGAAGTATATTATATAAGATGCTTGGGAAGAAAGGGAATAAGTGCGTAATACCCATGTACAACATCTAGCGAAAGAAACATTCACTTCTGTTTGGCCTGTTTTAATTTGATTAAAACAATATGAATCAGCCATAAATTAAATAGTCGTTGTTCTTTTTCTGTGAGGTATGTACAGGAATAAAAATAAAAGATACCAGATAATTTTCTTCTCTTTTCTTTGTTTTTTCTGATGGGTTTTTTCCACTGCTTCACCAAATAAGCCTTTATCTCCTGACAAAGTGAAAATATCTCATTGAGACAAATTGGTTAACTTGCTATGTCTCAGGCCTTTTATAATTTTTTTCTTTATTGAGGTACTCTAGTATATGTGTCCTATCAGCAGTTGCTTTAGAAGCCTTGGTCTACAATGTACTTAATCACAGAAGATCATAGAATGCTTTGGGTTGGAAGGGACCTTAAAGATCATCTAGTTCCAGCCCTTTTCCATAGGCAGGGATGCCACTCAGTAGACTGGGTCGCTCAGAGCTCCATCCAACCTGTATTTGTGCTTGATGAACAACTCCAACGCCTAAGGCAACTTCTAAATGAGGCTGAATAAAATTTAAAAAAAAAAATACAACCAAAACAACCCAACACCCAAATAAACAAATACCATTGTTAGTTTCTTAGCTCTATAAAGAAATTTCTCTAGAAAAAGAATGAAAAAAATGTGTTTCAGTTGTTTCCCCTAGGGCAATTTATCAATCCCAAATGCAGCAGAGAGAGTCTGAATGAGCCAGCATTGCCCGAGAAGGCTACCCTGGGTGCATTAGGAAGAGCATTGCCAGCAGGTGGAGGGAGGTGACCCTGTCCCTGTACTCAGCCCTGGTGAGGCCTCACCTGGAGTGCTGTGTCCAGTCCTGGGCTCCTCAGGACAGGAGAGACATGGAGCTCCTGGAGCAGGTCCAGCAGAGGGTTACAAAGATGATTAAAGAGCTGGAGCATCTCTTTTATGAGGAAAGGCTGAGGAACTGGTCCTGTTCAGCCACGAAGAGATGGCTGAGGGGGGGCCGTATTGATGTGCACAGATGTCTGACAGGACGGTGTCAATAGGATGGATCCAGGCTCTTCTCAGAGGTTCTGAACAATAGGACAAGAGGCAATGGGCAAAAACTGATGCACAGAAATTCCACCTGGAGATGAGGAAGAACTTCCTTACTTTGTACATGACTGTGCACTGGGACAGGTTGCCCAGAGAGTTGGTGGAGTCTCCCTTACTAGATATACTCAAGAACTGTAGGGACACAATCCTGTGCCATGTGCTCTGGGCTGTCCCTGCTGGGGAAGGGAGGTGGATAGAGAAGAACCACTGTGGTGCCTCCCAACCTGACCCATCCTGTGGTTCTGTGATTTTGGACAGAGGACATGGCAATAGATAGCTCCACTGAGCTGCTGAGGCTGCTGGGCTCTCCTTTGAAGTTTTTGGCTTGCCTTTGGGTTTTTCTGAAATGTTGTATGAGGAGGAATTTCAAGTGCAGGGAGTTTAGACTCAGTTACTGATTTGTAAAATCGATAAGCTGTGGGCATTGATATCTCTACTCTATTATGATTTAGATGTTTCAAGCTTAGTTTTACCAAACACCTAAAAATACGTCCTTTTGTATTCATTATACCAATAAACTGAAACAATGTTCAAAGGCATACAAACCCTGGCCTACCTTATGGCCTGATTTGGAAGAACGTCTGCTAGTATAGCTAGCAAAAATTTTTGGTACAGTTTTTCTGCATGTTAATATTGGATTCTTTTTTTTTTCTTAAATTTACTTTTGAAAGGACATTAAAAATCACTAATTTATTTACAGAAATAGGCTAGATAAGTTCTGTTTGAAGCAATAGAGCACCTAAAGACTTTTCCATGACAATGATGTCAGTCAGACAATCTTCCCAGTCGATGTGGGAAGATGAAAGGCTCTTACCTTTCCTTCTTTTCTTAGGAGTATTAGTTTTACTTTCAAGCTTTTTCTGTCATTATTTGGCAATCTTCTACTGTCCTTGATGTTTACGTGTCCTTTCTCAATTTTGTTCATACTATAAACCATTCTGGTTTATGCTTGTAAAGTTCTCATACACTAAAGCCCTGGCTCTGTTAATGCATAGGCACCACATAATTGCAAACCAAAAAAATAATGGCTGTTTAAATTAGTGTGCATTAGTTTCTTGCATAAAAAAGTTCCTCTGGTTTTAGCTTTGCAGCACTGAACAATGCCATGTGCCTACATAGGTCTTTTGAAAAGGGGCACAAAGGTGTAGAAAACACATCTCTTCCACTAAGAAAATTACTCTTAACTAGATCTTGTTTGCACATTAGAATAGTTTTGATCTTTCTAGTTGTGACTGGTTCTGAGATACCCCTGTCTGTTCATCTTACCGTGATTACAAACCTGTCTCAGAACCAAGCATTACCCTTGAGTCCACAGCCGTTTTGCCTCTAGCTCTCTTACTTAATTGCTTTATGAAAGACATTTATCTTGTATTCAGCTCCTCTGTACACATTTTCTTTCCGAACAGTGCTCATCAAAACCAGTCAGCAAAAGCTTGCTCTTACCCATATTTTGGTCTTGTGCTAGATTTTAATTATGATTTTGACCTTACGTGGAATCATAGAATCATTTAGGTTGGAAAAGACCTTAAAGATCATCAGGTGCAAACACTAACCCAGCACTGGTAAACCCACGTGGCAGGGTTGGAGGGGACTATTATTTTCACTATGTATTAGTGTTTCCTAATTTCTGCTGAAGTCATCTGACATGTAATTACTTGAGATTACTTTCCTCACTTTCTCTGCCAAATTATTTTTCACTTTTTTTTTTCCCAAAGAAATGGTATTATGAAGATGCCTTCATTCTAAAATTACTTAGCTGTTATCAATTCTGCTGCCCTTGGCCATTCTGTTCTGGTGAGGGTTTTCTCTGCTGTAAGCACAGAAACAATCTGAGTTAAACAGTTTTGCTGATAGTTGTAATACTCTAGTATTTAATGTGACTCTAACAGCCTTTCCTACAGCATGGAGCTGGAAGTAATGGTCCCAAGCTGTTGCTGTGACTAGCTTCTGTGGATGTTAGTCCAGCCAGACCTATGCTGCCTGCTTTTTAGTACAGCCTAATTGCCTCTGTAGTAAATTTCAGTACACACCAGAGTTTTCTGGGGCCCTGTCAAGTGGAGAAAATCAAACTGGAGTAATAAGTTCTAAGGTTAGAGATACATAATTACTGGCATTCGTGACTTGAATGTGCTAAACCCAAACTATCTTCATGCATTTTTGGCACAGCAGGTCAGAATGTACAAGCCCTCTTGGCACATAATATCTTGGAAAGTGCAATGCAAAGTCTGACATAGAATGAAAGGAGAAGTGTTTATCCAGAACTGATGAATCCTGGTTAAATACTTCTGCTCTGTATTTTTAATGCATTCCACAGTACCCATACTGTTAAGGACTTAATCGCTATTTGAAGAGTTCAGAATCTCCCATAGAGAGAGATACTCTTTGGGAATAATGAGAGACACAGAAATCCAAACCAGTAAGCCATAAATGTAATCTTCTCTGAAATGTCTAGAGATTCCCATATCTACAGTAACCACAATATTACCAATATTAACAATTGTCATTGACTTTTGGTACCAGTGTCAGGCGGTAGTGGTCTATGAGTGTCAAAAGTGGCCTCTGTAATATGTAGTTGTGAGTTGACCCTGGCTGGATTCAGGCATCCACCAAAGCTTCTCTATCACTTCCCACTGCAGCTAGACGGGAGGCAAGGATCAGGAGTTTAGAGTAAGGGGCATGAGAGAAGTGTTCTGACTCTCAGCGGTGTCTGATACGCTTCTGTCTTTGTTTTTTGTGGTGGGTCTCTTGGATATTGGACTATATTGGGTTCTGTGAGCTGTGAGAGAGAAAACCAGAAACAGAAACAAAGAAGATGGATAGAGGAGGTAGAGCATAGTAAACTTCTCCTGACTGGCTCCCATAAAGATGAAGGAACTTTTTTTTTTCTTTAAGCCAATATCCTCATTCCAATCAGGATAGGGTTAACTTTTGCAGCAGACAGGAGGGAGCATGGCTAGTACTTGGAGGATTGTTCTATTCTACCTCATGTCAATGCTGAGGTTGGGGGAAGGGAGTCTCTTGGGTTAAGGGAGTCTCTGGTAGGAAGAGAAGGGCTTCCTTCCAGTTGAGTAAGCATGGTGGCAGTTCTGAACCAGAAGGAGCAGTTGGATAATGTCGGTTCCAAGCTGGAGGGGGCAGTCAGGTGGTGCTGGTTCTGAGCCAGAGGGAGCAGTGGGGTTTTATCTATTGTCAGAGGTTTCCACAGTGAGCAGTAATGGGATTTTTTCTTATACTCTCTGCCACTAGTATTGTTGCTCTTACTGTTAATTTTCTTACCTCATTGCCATTCCCAGTAAATTGTTCTTATCTCAGCCTGTGATCTTTACCTTTTGTGCTTCCAATTCTCCTCTCCAGCCCTCTGCAGAGGGGAGGGGGAGCAAGTGAGTGACACGTAGTTTGGAGAGTCTCAGTGGGAGCACTAAATTGAGGAGTACCATTCCTAAACTGTGACAGTCAAAACCCCTGGGTGCTATTAATACCAGGTTTTCAGATTACTTGGGAAGGTTTAGTCATCTTTTGAGAGCAAAGCAGGAACATGGCAATATACTCAAGTTGTTACATTCATATGGGATATGCACCATTTGGGAAGTCCAGCTATGTCTTCCTACAAATATATCGGTGCAAGGAAATTTGAAGCATATGTTCTGGCAAAAGCAAGCAGTTACCAAAGCTGTTAGGAGTTCCTAGACTTTCTACTCCAATGTTTATATTGTCTTTTGTAGTGATAAAGTTGTGGCTTGTTTTGAACTCATTCTTGCTGGAACATGCCATTTAAAAATTACTTTTCAAAAGCAGAACAATCCACAGTTTATTTTTAGAGATTTCTATTTTGTTTTGCCTTTCATGGCAAAGTAAAGGTATTTTCACACCTAAAGGATGGGATGCCATCCAGAGAAATGTGGACAAGCTCAAAAAGTGGGTGTACATGAATCTCATGAGGTTTAATAAGACCAATCAAAATACACTACACCTGGTTGGAGCAAGCCCTGATACCAGTACAGGCTGAGGCATTAAAGGATCAGGAGCAGCCCTGGCCGGAAGGACTTTGGGGTGCTGGTGGCTGAGAGGCTGGACATGACCCAGCCATGGGCACTCACAGCCCAGAGAGCCAAACGTGTCCTGGGCTGCATCCAAAGCAGCGCGGCCAGCAGGGCCTGGGAGGGGATTCTGCCCCTCTGCTCTGCTCTGCTGAGACCCCACCTGCAGTGCTGCATCCAGCTCTGGGCTCCCAGCACAGGAAGGACACGGACCTATTAGACCAGGTTCAGACAAGGGCCAGAAAAATAATCAGAGGGATGGAGCACCTCTCTTATGAGGAAAGACTGAGAATTTGGTTTGTACAAACTGGAAAAGAGAAGACTTAAGGGTGACCTAACTGTGGCCTTCCAGTACCTGAAGGGGCCTACAAGAAAGATGGAGAGAAGCTATTTACAAGGCCATGTAAAGGGGGAATGACTTCAAACATCAAGAGGGTAAGTTTAGATTAGCTATTAGGTAAAAATTCTTTACTATGAGGGTGGTGAGGCACTGGAACAGGTTGCCCAGAGAAGTTGTGGATGCTCCATTACTGGAAGTGTTGAGGGCCAGTTTGTGTGGAGCTCTGATCAGCCTGGTCCAGTGAAAGGTGTCCTGCACATGGCAGGAAGGTAGGAACTAGGTGATCTTTAAGGTCCCGTTTTACCCAAACCATTCTATGTTTCTATGATTTTTGTGATGTACTTACATATAAATTGCTGAAATTAGTTTTAAAAGAAGAAATCTGATCATAATAGTTTTACTCAACCTTTTTAGTTTTGTTGCTCCTTATTTTACCGTCTTGTGGTTTTTCTTCTCCTTTCCCAGAGAGAACTTTTTCTGACATTCCTGTTTTTTAATTGTGTTTCATCGTCTTGTGAAAAGTAACCTGTATTAAATTTAAGAGTATCACCTGTGTGTACTATCTTCTTAAGCATTACTTAAAGTGACCTTCTGGACAACTGCTTTATTAAAAATAGTTATGACCTGAGCGTGAAAATATATTCTCTTTTTCTTCTTGCAGCCTGCAAATGATAATCTGCATACAGATGATGAGCATGGACTCAGAGGAGATAAAGAAAGCTATCTCTGTGCTGTGTGTCTGGATGTTTATTTCAATCCTTACATGTGCTACCCATGCCACCATATCTTTTGTGAACCTTGCTTAAGGATGCTTGCCAAAGACAATCCAGCCAGCACTCCATGTCCACTGTGTCGCACTACAATTTCCAGAGTCTTTTTCCAAACAGGTATAAAAATGAAAGTTTTTAATATAGAAAAATATTTGTAATTTTCCTTCCTGTATGCACACAGAGCAATTTTGGTAATGTTAATCCACTGCAAGATTTTCTTTCCCTGTAGCTCCTCCTAGGACCATTCCATTCAGGCTCTCCTTGGTGTCAAGAAGCTATTCAGGCATTTAAACTTTTTATTTTAGAAGTGAGATTCTGATATTTTGTATTTCTTTCGTTTCTTCTTCCTAAATAATAACAGGCAAATATAATAAACATTTTTCAAACTATCCTACTGGGAAAGTATTTTTAAAATTGCTAACATAATGGCGCACAAAAACATGCACTTTTCATTTATGATATTAAATTTGGACACAAATGAAAATATAGACTGGCAGAACTCTTGATAATTTTCTTAAATTCTCCCATCCTGGCCTCTTATACCCTTATCTGTAGTGTACCTTAACCTTAACAGTAGGAAAATATGGTGGGTAGGGGGTGTTTGATGTCAGATTGGGCATAGAAATAGAAGAGGGTAAGTAGTCCTGCAGACAGAATATCTGGAACAGCGTGAGTCAGTCTTTTATGTCCAGAGCTTATATGGTAGATTCAAGTACCATTGATAAAATTGCACTATGGTGTCTGGAGTTAGGTCATTTACGGTACTTAAAACTCTGCATAGACAGATCACGAGGTAATGGAAATGACTCAGCCATGCAGAAGTGTTTGTTTCATTTTAGATGCTACAGAGATCTTGCAGTGATCCTCTTTAAGCTGTTGTGAGTGCTGTGATGACAGGTTAGGGATGCAGACAGAAGTAGGATTTCACATTGATCAGCAGAGCTGCCCACCTTCTGTTTCTGGTTGTGCATAGACTCTGCCTTTGTACAGGCATATGTACAGCTTTGTATGATTTGATGGCAGGTCAGTTTGAGGAACTGACAGGGATAAATAAGAACTCATTTGGGTGGGGAGGAGGCATTTTTCAGACTAACCTGTTGCCTCAGGATGATTCACTGAGCAGCTGCTGGTGGCCAGGGATAGAGACTGGCTACCCCTGCACTGACTGCACTGCAGCAGAGGAAATGGATGGAAAGCTGCAGCCTGAGGACTCTCAACCACCTGCCTGTCTGGTGTATAGAGATTTCAAGCTGCTCTCATTTCATTTCCCTAATGTTTGATTCTCCCTTCAATTTGATGTACAGATGAAGTATGTTTCACTGATAGAGAGTTAGCTTCTTCTAGGGCTATTTAAATTTTTAAAAGGCTATTTAGCAGATTTGCTGGAGAAAAATACTACTGGGAGAGCACGAAGGGAGAATAAAGATGCTTCCTAAAATGTATTTGCAAAACTTTTCAACATGTTACAGTCGTCTAAATGAAACATTACCAGGATTATTTGTAGCCTTTAAGTACTTAACATACAATGTGTAAAAATTCCTGATGGGAAGGAATGAAGAAGAAGGAGCCAGATTCTTCTGAATGGTGCTCACTGCCAGTACAAGAGGTGTTGGGCACAAATTGAAACACCTAAGATCCCATCTGAACACAAGAAAACACTTTTTTCCTGTGAAGGTGGTCAAACAGGCTGGTCAAAGAAGCTGTGGAGTACCCATCAAAACCCAGCTGGACATGGTTCTGGGCACCTGCACAGCTGACCCTGCTTGAGGAGGTTGGACTAGTTGTTCTCAAGACATCTCGTTCAACCTCACCCACTCTGTTAAAATATTAAATAGATATGTAGGTTTTTTGAGGAAAAGGATCTATGTGACTAAGGAGGAAATATGGTGTCTTAGATATGTAAACAGAGTCTCCAATAAATAGAGAACCGTAACAGTGTATAAGATATTTAGAATTAACAACTTCAGATGAGAGAAATCAGCAGCTATTTGTATATTGCCGTTCAGTACATAGCAATATATGCTTGACCTAGCAATATATTTAAAAATAGCTACACAAATTTAGCTTTTTTCTATTATATGTATTAAGAAAAATATTTCAAAATTTTTCCAGTGCATAACATACTGAACAGCTTTTAAATGAACCAAGGGGTATTGATGATGATATCGTATCCTTAGAGAAATTAGTAAAATCAGCACATTGAGAAGATGGATGGTGCCAGAGCAATGTAAAGCATAGTAATTTTTTTTTTCACTCAGAAGATTTATTAAGCCTTTTAAAAGTTATGGTAAAGTCACTTCTGCTATAAGTTTGTGCAGGCAGCAAAGCAAAGTTGCTAGTACTCTTTACATCTCTAATGCTGCAGCTGAGAAGAAGTTCTCTTATTTCCCTCATTAATTTAATTTGGATGCTTTCTGCTGCTTTTCATTTGTATACATGCATTTATTTTACAGAGATATATCAAAACAAAAACCAGTTAAGGATATATTCACTTTTTAGTTTGTACAGCTTTGGAGACTGAACATAATTGCAATAGAAGGATGTAACATGTGAAAAAAAAAAAATTAACAGGTCAATTATCCATCAGTTATGGAGAAAAAGAATGTTTAACTGAGAGCTACAAAGTCAAATTTGACTCCTGAGGGTACTTCCTCTGGCTGCTTGCCTTGATCAACTGGGCCTTTTTTACAGAATCTCTTAAGCTGGAGTTCCAGTCTAGATAGGTTGCTCTGATGGTGTTTACCACGCATTCCCATTTTCTTAAAGGCTTTTTTAGAAGCCCTTCTCCTATCAGGATAAACTCACATCTGATCAGATGATAGGGTGCCCAGGATACACCTGAGACAACAGCTTTTGAGCTGATTGCACCAAGTAACTTTCCAAATTACCAAGTATCTTTTAAATGCTTCACTTACTGGGAAAGAGTGATCTTCTACACTACATAAAATTTCATTTATGTTGTTTCCAAGAAGGGCCACATCTGATAATTGTGTACAATAAATCCACCACTTTGGAGAAATGCAGATTCAGAGTAGTGGTTGTGCAAGGGAGATCCAGGCCCGTGGCAGGGAAAGGGTCATGTATGTACAGAAAGACAGGTGACCTGTCCAGCCTGAGGCGATCTTTCATTGAAAGCCTAGCCAAGCAGCTTTCTAGAAGCCAGTAAGACTTGTCATCACTCCTTTTAGTGAAAAGGAAGTTTTCAGGAATTAGATGCCTCAGCAGAGATTTCGGTATTTAAATTTGGACAATAAAATTTGAAGAACTATGTTGATTTCTATGGTCGGTAGCAGGAAATTAAAATGTTCTCTGTCTATGCTGTGAGAGGCAAGCAGAGTCTCATCAGAAGCCTGAATCTGAATAGTACTTAATCCAAATATGTTCAGTGGCATATAAAGCTCTTTCATAAAAATTTTAAAAACACTTGTGAAAAATACACAGTTTGTTCATTTTACATTTAGGAGAGAAAATGGCCTTTTTTGCTTCAGTGATAGCAGTTTATATGTGCAGTAGCTCTATTTTCTCATAAAGAGATAGAGTATTTGAAGATTTCTGTGTTCTTCATGTATTGTGTAGCCTCATTCCACCTGCATTGTGACATGGTGAAATAAAGGATAATTTTTAGAAGAAGACCAGCATGAGGTTTTTACTTCAAATCTGCTAATGTCTTCCCCTTACACAGAAAAATCTACTGGAACCAAATGGTGTTTGGAATCTTTTTCTTGTTTTCTTGCGGAAAAAGCTTAGCTTTCTTAAATTTGCCAGAGAAAAAGATTTTATCCTTTCTTAAAATATTTATTATTATAAAAGTGTGTACCATTACAGTGGACCACACAAAGTAATAAAGCACAAGCATTCTCAAAAAATTGGGCAGGGATTTGATGGGCAGGGGTTGAAGTTTTTCCTGCTAACTACTAGCTTAGCAAGCCTGTTTATTATCAGCAGATCAATTCTATGGTAGGAAAATATTGTTGGTTTTAAATTGTCTTCCATTGCATTGCTACGGATAGATTAGTTTGGCAGTTTTGAGTTGCAATCATGAAGGTATTTCCCTAAATTATACCCTGAGAAAATGTTGATTTCTTGAAATTAGTACATAATGCAAACTCCTCCAATCTGTCGTGAATCATCCTACAAATGTTTTCTTAGTTCTTGTTAACCCGAAGTATTTTTAAAAATCTCAAAAAAATTTCAGACTCTTCCACTTTCTTTGCATTACTGACTATTACTGAGTGGTAGAACAAAAAGCAATATGAACTGAGAACTGATACCACAGTCATTTTTATGGATATAATTTTTTTCGTAGAGGTCATCATAGTTTTGTAAGTTAAATAGCTTATTTTCTTAAATACATCATTTTACCAGAACTTGACATCAGCTTTTCTAATTTTTTTTCCAAAGAAACAGAATGTTTAAGACTTGCTCTTGCTATATATGGAAATTTTGGGGTAAATATGATTTAAAAAAAAATATCAGATGTTATAATCAGAAAAAGGATTACACAGTAGATATGGCATTTTTATTTTGTATAAATTTATGCAAATTATCACTTGATTTAGAGCATTGATGTATGCATTCTTTCTCCTTAATTATTGTAGATCTGAATAACTCTACCAGATCTTTTTTCCCTATGGAATATTTGAATGTAGAGGAAAATTTTCAAAAATCCAATTCTGCTAAATGGCCTCTTCCAAGCTGCAAGAAAGCGTTCAGAGTTTTTGAAGGTAAGATTTTTATTTTTTTCCTAAATATCATTCATTCTCAAGTGTAATATGTGAAAATAAGACTCTGATTAATACATGCCATTGGCAAACAGATGATTCTTAAAGTAGAGCTGAGTTTAATTCTCCTGGGTGATTCATACACAGGAAATTGAATCTAAAGATAAACTGCAAACTGTAAAAAGACAATTGTTTATGTACATTTTCATTTATTTTTGAATCTTTAATTCTGTGCACATTATCAGGATAATTGTGTGTAGCTTCCTCCTTAGAAAAAATTCTGTCTGCATAGTGGATTAAAGGAAATTACTCTAGGAAAAAAGTTGCTAATTCTGAGTGTGGTCAATAAAGACCTCTCCAGAAAAATCAGAATCAGTCTCTTATGAAAGAAGTCATATAAAAAGTTTCAAATAATATGTATTATTTGAAATATTTCCATGTTGCTTGTTTAATACATATGAAATGGAGTAATGGGTATGGGTGGTTTAGTTTCATTTTCTCTTTTTTGTGTGAAGAAAGCTTAGTCCTCTTGTTGCTACTTCAACACCTAAACATTTTCATGATTAGCTGATTGTAAACTGAACAACATTTAAGTTAGACCACTTAAATGCAGGATTCATTGTTTACCCATATTTCCCTGGTTTCAGTCTAATGGCCTTTCTTCACCAGGCCTCATATACATTTACTTACATAGTTACTTGTATATAGTTTTTATAGTGCTGAGTCTTGCTAGCAGATACACTTTTCCTGTTTGTAAGAACAGATTGCTTCTAAAAGTATGTGGAAAAAATAAAACAGGACATCCATTTTATATTCCTTTTTTAAGTCTACCCAGGCCTTTGTGAAGGTGAAATTTGATATATTCAGGTACTCCACTTATAAAACTATGTCATGTAAGGTCATGATTTGATACTGAAAATATCAAGAAATGTTCCTGACTGTGAAAAATAGCAGGGTTAAGAAGTTTGAGGTCTGGTAGAGTCTTTGGTATTACTCAGAGAGGAAGCTGGTGGCACTAAGATGACTATTTATTTTCTCCCAACAGGAGTTAATGTAGTATGGGTGTTAATGCTGGCTTATTGGTTTATTGTAATATATATTATGTATGTGACATAGTTCCTTTATGTTCTGTAGTGTTATATGAATTATGCCTTTCATAAATATGAAAGGCTACAATGCTAAGCATTGTACAAAGCATAAATAATTAGCAATAAAAGAAAGACCTAGAGAGGTCATACAGTTTCAGTATTGTGCTACCTGAAAATTTGGCATGTTGTTCAACAAAGGTAATTTTGAGTGCTGGAATTATGTGTCTCAAAAGTGTAGCCTTAAAGTCCCACACTAACTGGGAACATGATTAGATCTAGTTAATAGGACACCCAAACCACAAATCTGCCTGAAACTTTGTCTTTACCTTCCTAAATAAAAGTGTTGCTGCCATGTCTCTCTCTTTTGACTTTTTTTTTTTTCAATAAAAACTACTCCAGGTTTATGTGCATTCAACAAGCAAAGATACAGTATTACTTCCTGGACTGCTTATCTGGGCTCGTATCTAAATTGTGCTTGGCAACACCTAAAGTTCCATATTTGGTTTTCATAATTGCTTGAGTTCTCTTCCTCAAGAGGCTCCTAGGGACTTAATAGACATAAAAGACTGAGAATAGTGGCAGCAAAAGTGTTCTGGCACCATATTAGATTCCATTGCAAATCTAAACCCTGATACCACTGAGAGCTGAAGGGGTAAAGAGGGTACTTAGATTAATTTTGTTTTAATTAAGAAGGTAATAGCCTAATAAGATGTTAGAATTTCAGAAGTCAAAAATAAAGAGGAGTAGGGTGGGTACATGAGTAGAGTGACTAGAGTGAAAAGGGATATAATTATAGTGCTAGAAAGCAGTGGAATCTTGCAAATTTGAATGTGAAAATAACTACCTCTATATAAGAGTGATTTGTCAAATACTGCAATACAATACTGCATTGTGAGAGAAGAAATTCTGTAGCCGTGTTAGAAATGCATATGCTCTTTCGCCTTCATATCCAGCAGGTCCAGTGTCCACTGAGAATCTAGAAGCTCTTTTTGTATGATTCCAGCTTTCATTGTGACAAAACCTCTTCCACAATGTCATTTTAATACTACAGATATAAAAATAGTAAACCTCGAACAGTAAATCACTCATTAGAGATTCTAGACAAAATCAGACCTCAGAACTAGATTGGGATATGAGGAGAGGAAGGTGGCTGTTAGGAAGTCTAGATTATATATAAGATTTATCAGTTTAACTAATTTAGACTTTCTGAACATTGCAAAGCTGCTAGATAAAATCAAGCACTTTCTCTTTTTCCTTATTTTTTTCCTGAACTGATTCACTAAGCCAAATATATTTGGTAATCTCCATGTGAGTCTTCTTTCATATGAGATTTTCCATGAGGAATGTAGAATTATCTTTAACTAATCATACAACCAACCATAGCTTTTGAGTTCTTCTAGAAAAAGAAAGAAACCTCAACACTGCAAGCACTTTTGGTCTTTAGACTGATGAAAATTCCTCCAGAGTAGCTTGCCCTTATATCGATTGCACTGTATTTTTTTCCAATAAAATAATTGACAGAATTTCCATTTGTTTCATAAACATTACTTATGATATTGGTCTCTATATGGTATGCTCTGTTTGGTCAAGGATAGGTTAATGATAAAATGGAAATGCTATTCAAGAAGGAAAGCAATTCTTTTCCCATTCAGATTTTTAATACATGGAAAAGTTAACAAGCTAATTTTAAATATTTCTCTAAAATGTCTTCTGTTTCCTATGAGATAAACAAAGATATTATATTGCTTATTCTTTGAGTACTGGAAACTTTAAAAAAATGTAATTGCACAGTAGAAATAACATCTCAATTAATGGTTTACTTAAATAGATTTTAAAACAGATGAATAGTGTAGTTCTAACAGGAAAGTTAAATAGCAAATACACTCAATTGGACCTTATTATCATATATTCATCATTTAATAACGTGTGGCCTTTATATGCCTATAAAGTGGAATTGCATTCTGTAAGCGCTGTACAGTCACAGAAAGTTCACCAACTAAGGGTAAGTCTCCAGAAGTAATTTGATACAGAAATGTGGTCTAAAGGAAGTGATTAGGATAATTTAAATTGCAAATATGATACTTAATTTGACAGTGACTTTGGTGTAATCAAGTACAGAAATTAAAAATGACTGATACAGTTAGTGCACTGTGCCTAAAAATGTTCTTTCAAAAGCTTTTGCATAAATCTGAGATAGAAATGCATTGAAGAGATACAGGGTAAAGTAGTCAGGATAGTGATGGTAGATGGGTGCTGGCTGCCTGCATATAGAGTAAGCTTGTAGAGATGGCTCAGGAAAAGTAGAGGTAGGTGTTCAGAACCTGAGAAGGGGATTATGAAACCTCTGAGTTACAGCCCTTGGTTACTGTTTGAAATCATAATTATTCCTAGGCTAATAGGAAATTCCCTCCAAGTGTTACTGTTGCTAATGTTTTTATTTAAAATATGGCAATTAAATTGAAAGTCTAGTTAGAATATTTATTTCTAACTTTTCCAACGTTTACTCTAGAAAACATTCCTCCAGTGTTGCATACAATGAAATCTGTGCAGATTCTTTCCTGATCTCTTCTCTTTAGGTACTTAATAAAAAGATTGACTTCTGCTTCAGTTAAGGACTGCACAATAGAGTGTTTTCCAAGCCTACTAATACCAGTGGAAATTACCACCACCTCAGTAGGTCACATCTGCCATGTCCTTTTCTGTAATCATTCTCTAGAGAAAATGGTGAACAATTTCCTTTAGAGAAAGCTTTTAATAATACCTGTTGGAATATTTTTTTATATCTCAGTCTTTAAAATAGAGGTACAACACTAAAATTTACTTTCTTGATTCAAGATTCTTGTTATCATGATTTCAGTTTGATAGGCAACAAAAGCAGGATGTTAAAAACTGAGAAAATGTACAGGTTTTAAGTTCATACTTTTTCTAAAAATAATCAAAAAACAGTGATACTAGTTTTCAAGTTCAGATACTGTGATCTACTGAGAAGAAAACAAGACAGGTGTTACTGAAAACAGAAGGTGCAGCATTTAATTTTAGCTATTACGAGTAATGCTGGCATGTAAGAAGGCTCCCAGAATAATCCTTATTTTGGGCTATTTTTCCCAAGTTCTACTATTCCATCCCATCAGGATCACCCAGAGCAGGTGACACAGACACTCATCCAGGTGGGTTTTGAATGTCTCTGGTGAGGGAGACTCCACAACCTCCCTGCGCAGCCTGCTCCAGTGCTCTGCAGCCCTCAATGCAAATAAGTTCCTCCTCATGTTGAGATGGAATTTCTTGTGTTTTAGTTTATGGCCATTGCCTCTTTCCCAGTCTCTGAACACCACTGAACAGAGTCTTGGCAGCTGCCTTTGAGATATTTATATGTGTTATTGAGCTTTCCTCTCAGTCTTCTCTTGTCTAGACTACACAGGCCCAGCTCCCTCAGGCCTCTCCTTGTAAGATTCTTCAGTAGAGCTTGTGAAATCACAAAAAGTTAATTTGCACACATCTATTTCTCACAAAATGCATTTGCAATCCACGGTCTTCACAGAAAGTGAATTTTCTGCGTAAAAGAGACACACTTTACTGGCAAGTGTTGTGTCAGAGCATCTGTTAGGCTTATAGTACACTAATACAGAAAAGACAGAATCCAAGCCCTGCTGGTTTAGTGTCTTAGGTCAGCTCCACTGATGGTAACTTTGTTATTTTGCTGACTTTTCAGCACTTGGATCCTAACTCTTGCACCCATTTTTCTTGCCCGTAAGTTCTTTCAGCTCCAGCTGGTGCCCCCTTGGGTCCCATGGAGCAGCTGTGCTCTAACTAGCCTTTATGCCTCTCCTGCTGCACATCACCAAGTAGAAGTCAATCTGAAAGGAAAATAAAATAAAATGGAAAGGGAACTAAAATAAAAAGGTCATTGCCACAGAGATGTCTTAAGCTTCAGCTTCAGAGCTGCCACTTGTCCCTGTTATTTTGCCAATAGCGTTAATACAAAACATTGTGTAAGTATCAATAGCCTTGTTTATCTTTTAAGCTGTTTTGCAGAGGCTGTTCTTTAGGGACTCCTTCAGAGCCACACTGATTGAAAAGGATGTTCTGTAACCTTTTTCCACTCCTAAAGACTGCCTCCAGCACTAGCCTATGCAGGAGAGTAATTTACTGCTCAGAAAACACTGTTGCTGATTTGTCTCTATTGGTTCATCAATGCACTGAAGGGAATCAAATTCTAGCTAATTTGTATGTGTCATCAGGATTGCTTGTTTCCATTTAACCATGATATTGTAAGACTGGTGTACCAGGAATATTGATAGCTGTAATTATGCAATGCCAAGGATTGGATAGAATGGCCGCGGCAAAAAAAGCAGACTGTAGCCTTTCCCTGTCTGACATGTCCCTGAAAGGATGTTAGATTGGCATCTTTAGTTCTGCTTAGGTAACCAAGTGTTCATACTGGTCCATGAGACAAGCTAAGAACATCTTGGACCTCTTATGAAGCCATGGTCCCACAGCTGTACCAGAGAGACCCAAATGAACTTGTAGGGGAGTCAGAGGTATCATGGTTTTGACTCGGCAGGTTACAATTCCTAAAATTTTTTTAAAGGTCCTTTTCTAAAGATGCTTGATAAAATATAGCTGTGTTCAGGATAAGAGGGTAAGTTCTCTGAGGCGCTAATAGCCAGTTAAAAGATACCAAACAAGGAATAGAAATTAATGATTAATTTTTCTCACTGAAGGGATATTATATGAGTCCTATATGGATCTATGTTACAGTTTGCATCATCCAGCATATTTTTTACAAGATATGGAGATGTAACATTTGCTTACAGTACTGAAATACTTGGGATAATAAAAGTTAAAACTAAGTGCAAGCAGTGGCAGGAGACTGTCTTGGTACCTAGTGTTCTTCAGCAATGTTTACATTGTTTTCCTTTCATCACAAAACAAGGTAGTTTTGTGTACGAGGGTATAGACAAGATAACAGAGAAAGTCAGGTTTAAGTTGTCTCCTGATGAGGAATATGTAAATAGACTAGAATGCTTCACACAAAGAAAGAGATTACTGAAAGAGGGAATTACTAAAAGAGATTACTAAAAGAGAGATGATTGTGGTAGTTAAGATCCCGAAAGGTGTGACAGAAATGTATGGGCTGCTGTTATTCCCGGTCTCAATAAAAGAGAGAGAAGGAACTAAAAGACATTAAATAAAATTATCATTACCCCAAAGCATGGGTTCAAATAATGACAGATTCTTTTTCCTGTTAAAGAGACCTCATTTTTCTGCAGAAATCTTGGAACTGTAAGTCCCTGGGACTGAGAGGGAAAAGTATTGCCGTATGCTTGCCCTGTTCTTAGTTTTTTTCAATGCCAACCAATTCCTCATAGTTTGACTGGTCAGAGAAAGAATGATAGGGTAGGAAGACCTTTAGACTATTGAGTATGCCTGTTTTATGAGATGTTCTACAGTTTGATGACAACGGTGTCTTCCATCACAATTTTATTTAAGCCATCATAAAATAATTTTTTTTTAGTAAGTAAGATCACATAAATATTTACTATTTCATCTCTAGAGACAATTGAAAACAATACATAATCTTCATTTAACCACCCTAGGTAAACTTTGAATTACT
This sequence comes from Oreocharis arfaki, assembly GCA_013398015.1. Classification (NCBI taxonomy): domain Eukaryota; kingdom Metazoa; phylum Chordata; class Aves; order Passeriformes; family Paramythiidae; genus Oreocharis; species Oreocharis arfaki. The sequence continues at coordinate 387,664 of VZRR01007737.1, read as the reverse complement.
AGTTTTTTGATGTGGTAGTCTTTCATCACAGAATTTGTTCAGAGCATACCTCTTGGTTTTAATGTTTATGTTTTGTGTAAAATTCTGCTTTGATTAGATCAGGTTAGGATTGCTGTCCATGAACAAGTGGAAGAAAAGATGCCTTCTTTCTTCATCACTGACCCAAATTAGCAAGTGTGTTTTATGTGTTTTAGTGGAAATGGAGAATAATCCTTGCCAGCTATGCCAAGTAGAATAGGAAAAAATTGTTATATTCTTAATTAGCTGTTAACTATTATGTTTAATAAAGTTAATGTCATACATTCTTGCCCAGCACAATCCCCAGCACTGAAATGCACTGCCTAGGAGAGCAGTTTGTACTCATGTAGTCCCGAAAGAGTCTCAACTCTGCTGGTGTAAATACATCTTATCTCAAACATTAAGTCTGCTTGGTGTTCAATCCTTTGATTTGATACCTCATAGAAACCTTGTTTACTATAAAAATAACAATTTTCAATTGTTAATAGATCGTAGATGGTTGGCTTCATCACTATCAATAAGTTGACAGAAAAGACGGCAGGACAACCATGTACAGTGTTTTTCCTACCTAACATACCTGTGATTACTACTTCATACATGTGTACCAGTGACAGATGGCTCTGTGCTCTTCCAAATTTGGACATAAACACAAGTTCACTTTGATCCTGGAGCATTTATTGGGCAGAAACCTGACAAGATTTTTGGAAGTATATGGTGCTTGCACAGCATAATTTTAAAAAGTTAGGCAGTATTTTTTAGGCAATACACAGTTGTGGAGGCTGTTAAAAGTGAAAACAAAAGCTGACATTTTAACTTGATTGTTGCCTGGCTTATCCTCGCTATCCTCAGCCGAGGACACCAGCTCAGGGGGGCCTGAGAGCCTACAGAGGACTCTGGCTGCGCGTGGGTCCCTCATGCTCGAGGTGAGGCGGCTCCTGGTGAGCACAGGCAAGGTGCGGTGAAAAAAAGGCAAAAGGAGGCGAAGGATTGCGAGAGGGGGTCTCCTCCAAGGTCTCCTTTATTATGGTGATCCAGGAGGGAGAGGTGTAGAGAGAGAACTCCGGGGCTTCTCAGGGAGTGCAGGGGTTTAAAAGGGAGGCACAAAGTGGGAGGGGTTTAGGGAAACAACCAATGGGGATACAGGTGAGGGGAGGATCCAGGGATCCAGGGTCCAATAAAAATGACAGAGGGGAGGGTATAACAATCAACAACCAATCAAATGTCGGACATAAGAGAACTTTCTGGAGAAGCGGGTGGGCCTCAGACCTCAGTACCGCCCTCAGGATCCTCCTCCAGGGAGGAGTTCCAGGTGTTTGAGGTGGAGTCTTCCTGACTGACAGTGGCAATTACTGAGGCTGGGCCTCCCACATTTGATCAAGGACAAAAGAGGAACCATGGAAGCACTCAAGGTGATATTTGAGAATAATAAGCAAGAAAAGGTGATAGTATTTAAATTAGTTCAGATCCAGACTAAGCATACCTTCTCAAAGAAGCCAGAGATGAGCAAACAGCAGAATAAATTCAGGAGCTTTGGTGAATATCCTCACTGAGTAGATAAACTTGAATGCTTGAAATGGCATCAGAAAAAATCAAAGATAACAACCATTACACATCTAATCAAGGATTAAAGGAAGGAATTTTTAACAGTTCATAAGCATTTTCTTTTTATTTCAAATAGCTTCTTTCCTGTTAACTTTTTAAATAACTCTGCTTTGTGAAAATTTGTTTAAAATTTTCTGTTGAACATCTATGAAGGCTTTTTAGACAGCTCTTTCTGTGAAACCTTGGCTAACTTCCTAAAAACTGGTTAACTACTGTCAGCATCAGAAAACTTTCAGTTCAGAAAAAGTCTGCCAACTTTCTAAAGAGATAGTCTTGTACTTTGGATTTTTCATTCTCTGGAGGAATATTTCTTTTGTTTGCTCAGATGGGAAGTAGGAATTTTGTCCATTGACATTAGCTAAAGCTGAACATGCCTTTGTTTAAAGACAATGGCATGGCTCCAAGGTAGGTCATTCATGAGTTTCTCTGGAGAAATTAAGAGAGGCATGTTGCCAGATTTGCAAATAAACTAAGTGTTCTGTGTAAATACACAGAGCCTTGTCTTACGGAGGGGTGTGGTGAGGTATACCTATTATGTGTATTGCCTCTAACCTCTGCTGTCACACTGTCCCTGTCTGAAGAGAAGTAGGGCCAATTAATGAATTTATTTTTAAGAAAGTATTTGCATTACTGTTATCTTATGGTATTTGACTAAAACTGGCTTAAAACATTAAAGCCTTAAGCGCTAAAACGGTTTTAACAACAGTTTATAACAAAACTCTGCTAATTTATTAGTATTGAGTTAATATTGAAAAATTTGTATTGAGTTAATATTATTTTTTGACAAAGTACAGCAGTCATGTAGGTCACAGAATAAGAATCTAGAGAGAATTAAGCAGCATGCTGAGCAGCATTCACAATAAAGACAAGAAGTGCTATGACACTGATATTTTTAATGCTATTTTATTCTTATTCAGTCATCTCTTTTTATATTGTCTGCCTATAAATATCAGTAGTTTTTGCCTCTCTACATATCGTGAGGTAGCAGTCTGTGCAAACAGAGCCTAAAGGGATGTAAGTAGTTAGGGTGGGAGGAGTTGTAGGGAAAAATGAAACTAGAGGGAGGTGGTGCCATTACAGCAATATGACACAAACAGGTAAAGGCTTTTGTGATGATAACTTAGCAAGAGTTGCTGGCAGCTGAAATACAGTATTTTGTCATCTGAGAAGATGACATAGAAATGTTCAGTGGTAAAATGTAGGAATAGCAGGGGAGACATGAATGATATTGATGAGTAAGAGATTAGATGAAGAGAAAGTGGAAGAGAAATAGAAAGTAGATTAAAAATAAGACAAAAATTCATTGATTTAGAATATTCTGAATACTTTTTAAAATTATTTTTTCATATAGATTATTGATGCACATAGCCCAGAAAGTTAAATACCTCAAGTTGCTGTTTGAGATTCCCTGGTTTTCATTGTCTGCGGTGTCATGGCAAAGAGAGAAGTTGTCCACACGTTAAATTCACTGTTAAGATACAATTTATCTACAAGAATATGCAAGCAAAAGTGATTACAATTCCCTATCTTAAAGGCAAATGTATGAAAACTACCATAACCGTAATTCGTATATCATGAATATACATGTACAAAACTTACCTTTAAAATCAAAGGAGGACATTCTATGGTCTAGAATGTATGCAAGCTATGCATTTAGATCTCTATGACATGCATGAGATCATGCAGCTTCATTCCTTGATATCAGTCCTCAGCTTTTACATAATACTCTGACTTTTTGGTACGTTGTGTGTTATGGTTTAGGGGAAGAAAGAAAAATTTGCAAACAGGTAATTCACCTAGTTACTTCAGAAAAAAGATCGGCTTGCTGACTAGCATCCAAAATTCCTTCAAGTCTTCCAAAGTCAAGTGACTTTTACACTGTGACATGTGTATTAATTACTCCCATTTTAGTATGTATCCTAGCAGTTAAGCTAGCCAAGTGGCTTCTATTTGTGAGTATTGATAATTATAGAATAATCACAGATGATTATGTTTTCTGTGATAATAATCACAGACTGAGCATGTTTTCTAAGCTTATTATGCCCTCCCACAGTCCTCTTGTTTCTTGGTTTCTTTATTTTCAGGAAAATAAGCATCCCAAGACAGAAATTATGAGTTGTTCTACTTTTTCTGTGAATTTGTGAGAGGGACTGCACATAGTAGTCATTGAATAATTCTCATAAAATTGGTAAATATATTTCTTATTTAATAAATAAGTGAAAATTTTATTTATGCAGAATATCCAATGTAAAATGGGTATGCATGCATTTAATGTGGCTTTATGGATTTTGTTATTAATTTTTAAACTTCCTCATTTTCTTCTCCAAGAATCTGCTTATTTGTCAAGATAATACAAGCTAACTTCATGGGTTGTATTTTAATTGGTGAAAGCTGAATTATTTGGCTATAAAATAGCAAGAGGTAATTGCCTTCAGACTTAGTATTTGTTTATTTGCTTAGTATTCTGAACATAATTGTTAACTGGTGGAGAAGTACTAGTTTTTTTCTTAGAATTCAGACTAAGAGTAGGAATATGCAAAAACTTCACTTATAAATAATTCTCACTGAAATCTGACAAGTTGTATTTGAATGGGAAAAGATATTTATTTCCTACCCAGAGTAAGACCATCAAATCTCTTTGTCAAGTGAAAATAATTGTAATTGTGATGGAATGCAATTTACATATTACACAGAGGAAAATCTTCAAAAGACAAGTTGCCTTCACTCAGTTCTAAAGCAGGGTTTGACCATAAATAATCCAAAGAAATACTATATTCAAGTATGGCTTTTATGTATTGATGTGTAGTCAATAACCTTAAATTCTGGGCTTATTTTGTTACAAATCTCTGTAGAAAAACTCTGAGATTAGCTATCCAAAAGAAAATCGTACTTATAATCTTGAAAATAATATGGTAAGTTAGAGCAATATGAAATAAATATTTTTAAGAACTGTCATTGTTACAGGAACTTCTATGAATTGTTTTGGTTGGGATTTTTCATTCCTTCAATTTTGTATATTTCTGGTTCATTTTGGTATATTCTCTTCCCAGATCCATGTAGGATTTATAAAGTTTTAAGAGAGGGGAGACTATTCTTAGATATAAATGCCAGTAGTTTTGGTGATACCAGACAGCAAGAAGCATTGTTTGGCTGGTGCTTGATTCTGTAGGACTGAAGTTTTTACAAGCTTTTTGTTTTGACAAATGGAATGTATGTCAGTTAGTGACACTTCCATGTTTTGGGATCTCTGCGCAGTTTTGTCTGTAGCATGTTGTTCTTCTTTTCATATTAAATGTCTTATGAAAGTCAAAAAACAGACATGTAGGTGTAACAGTGGTTCCCAACCACTCTGCCTTATAGAAAGGAGTGTCCCTTATGGAATCAAGTCTTGTGTCCCATATGAAAGGCTTCAGGACATGGCTTTTTCAGATTTTCACAGTAACCAGTTGCTTATCTAGACTCTGAAAAGACAGCGTTCTTTGACACCTTTAAAAGTGATTACTGTGTGTTCCTCACTAAATTGCCTGCATGCAGCTGATTTGTTCATGTGCAGAAGGTAGCTGTACCATATGCACAGTGAGTTCAGTAAACAACATTATGCCTGCACAAATTAATGCTTAAACATGATTTACTTATCTGAGACTGTCATAGAATTCAACATTTGAACCAAAAGCCAGCAAAAGTCCTGTAACTGGTAAGACAGACAACATCGTGTGTGTAAAAATGGTTTCAGGTAAGAATTATGTCCATTTTACATCTAGCTTTTCTGAAGCCCAACTGCTGTCAGAAAGTAGGTCTTGGATTTTGGGGATGGAAAAGAAAAGGAGAGATGTTTAGGCTATCGTGTAAGTGTAGTCACACGTGGACATAAGGTGCTGTCAGCCAGTGAGAGCTCACGAGTGAAATCAGAAGGGCAAGAGAAGAGAAATACGCGAAGAGAGCAGAGAGGAAGTGAGGGGAAGGTAACAGCAGGATAGTAAGGGAGGTTTGCAAAGATGATTTTGCCGTGGAAAAGGCCTTGAAGGGTGATAGTAGAAGTTTTAACACAGGATAGCTGAAGGTTCTGGTGTGCGTCTTGGAGCAAGAAGAGTTTGGAATTTGATATGTCTCTCTCTAGAAAAAAAAGACTCCTGAGACAACGGATATGCGGAGCTGAAATACTGAGGCAAGAGGGTGGGGAGGTTCAAGCTTTTCATGCAGAAGGAGTAGATGTCTGGATCTGGGAAGGGTGGTGGTTGCATTGGGCGGCCTTGGTTTGGGGAAGGAACTGGATACTTTGAGAACTTGAGTTTCAGTGGAGAGCTTGAGACTGACTTTGAGCTTGGGGCACGAGATGAGGAGTCAGTGGGACATGCCTGCAGTCATTCACACAGGATAGCTGCTACTCTCCCATAAACCTCTCTGGCAATATAAGATTTTTCTTTTTTGAAAATACAAAACTCACAGCTCATCTTACCTAGCAACTCTTGCAATTTAGCTATTACATTAGCATAACCAGAATATAATGCCTCTTGATGTGCATATGGGAAAAAGCTGGCATTTATGCAAGGAGTTTGGGATGAAATCTTATTTGTGAAAGCCACATAAAAACACCTGTATACTTGAAAAATTATCGAATACTTGGAAATCTTGGGTTTTTTCTCTATGCTGTCATGAAACTTGCTGGTGACAACAAATTGGTAGGCTCAGTGGTGAGGCTGCTGTTCAGAGAGAACAAGAAGTTGGAGAAATGCAGTTGCTTCAGCAGACAAAAACCCTTTTGCCAGACACCTAAAAAGAAAAACAGATTCAAGTAGAAGATGAAAAACACAGTGTAAAAGAACACGTAGCAAGCCAAATTGAGTCCTTGTTAGAATGCCACAGAGGTCTGTGTAGTTCAGAACATTCATGTGTGTTTTGGGAAAGTGATGCATATAATAGCTGGTAAAATTTACAGTGATATTAAATTACTCACTTCACTGGTGATAGTAAATACGAACTTGACAGCTAACAGTTCTCTTGATCAGTGACCTTGAGGAGGCAGCAGAACACATTTTCATCGGGTCTGCAGAGAACAGCAAAGTCAAGGACAGATTGATAGACTTAGCACAGGCTTGCCGTTCAGAGATACCTAGACAAGCTGCAGAACTGTGCTGGAAAGACTTTGTGGAATTCAACAAGGGCAAATGCTAAGACCTGCACCTGGAAAGGAAGAGCAATGAGGCAGGTTGGGCACTGACAGCCTGGGGACAGATCTCTGGAAAGAGCCTGAGCATCCTGATGGAGAGCAAGCATGAGCTGGAAGTGTGCCCTGGCAGTGAAGAAGGCCAACAGCATTCTGGGCTTTGTGAACAGGAGTATGTTCTATGAAAACCTGTAGATTAAGCTTTTATCCCTTACTACTCAGCATACCACATCTAAAATCCTGTAGTTTCACCTTCCTCCCCAGTACAGGGAAGATGGCGGCCAGACTGGAGCAGGTTTAGCAGAGGGATGGGGAGGCCTGGGGAACATGACCTGAAAGGAGAGGCTGAGGGAACTGGCTTCTTCAGTCTGGGGAAGGGTAGGCTTTGGGAAGGATCTCTAGTCTACCTTATCATACCTATGAGACCACCAAGGGGAAAGACCAGCTGTTCACAGGGATGAATGCAAGAGAATGAGCATTAGGGGATATGAAAAGTTCAGGCTGCAAGTAAGGAAAACACTTTCACTGTGAGGACAGTCAGGTGGTAGAACACGTGCCCACAGAGGCTATCCATCTCCATAATGCATAATATTCATTGTGATGAGCTGTAAATTAGCTATTGCCATTTAAAAAAAGACATTTGGATAATACTGGGATTCATTTTCTGAAAACATTTCATGCACAGCCACAGTCAAAAGGTAAGCAGGAATTATTAAAATCATAACAAAATGGAAAATATTATGTCATTGTCTAGATTTGCGGTGATCCCTCGTCTCAAGTTTTGCATATAGTTTTAGATTACATTGTCTCAGAGAAAGATAAAGCAGGGTGAAGCATAATGTGGAAAGGATAATTTGAAGTGTAGAAGCTTTTCCATACAAAGGAAATTCAAAAGTTCTTTTGTTTGGAGAGCATATTAGAGAAGACAGATACAAGAGGTCTGTAAAATTATGAATGGCATAAAGACGTTTTAGGAAAGATTATTCACTGTCTCTCAGAGGCATTCTTGCATTAGCAATTATATGAGCCATAATAGAGCACAAAAATTGATGCTGTGGGGTCAGATGTCCACATTTGCATGTGAGGCAACTTCCTTGCAATCCCAAGGGCTAAATGCCCATTAGTGGTTTAAGCATATTACTGGAACACTTCTGAGCTCTTAGAGCTCTTCTTCTGTCTCAAGTTTTACCTGAAAGCAAAACAATTTGTTTGCTCCAAAACTCTTCCACCAAGGGACATAAAGTGCAGTAAATTGAGTCAGTGTGAGATCTGGTTCAAAAGCATGCAGAGACACATGTAGCGCTGTTTTAACACATTGTTCTGAAAACAGCTTCCAAAGATCTAGCGCACTAAGCTGCCAGTAGCTGCAAGGGCACATATGGGAAGGTCTCTGTCTGTACTTGCTTTTTTTCTCACGGTCTTTCAATAGCTCTATCTTATCTTCTGCAGAAAGAAGAGACTGTGCCAAAATTGTGCACCTTGGTATATCAGATTACCTCAGAACACTTGTTCATACGTAATTTAATTTTACATGAGCACTTATAATGTAAATGGTTATTGTGACTTGCATTATTATTCATTTGGGGGCATTTTTAGAGTAAAATTTTCTATCTGATACCTTCTATTCTCAAGTTTTAAAAAAGTAGGTCAATTTATAAAATTGGAAGAATATTCTAATTTTTTTGTAGTTTTATTTTGTGTTTTGCTAGTACTTCAGCAGAAGGTTGCAGAATGCTACAAAAGTGCCTGCTGATGCTGTAGTGAAAATCCTTTTTGGCTTGCACGCTTTGGTGCATATAAAAGTGTGATTTGCACACAACATTGTTTTTGTTATCTAGTAACAGGTTCCCACTAACAGTCTGCCAGACTCTGCCAGCACTGTGCATGCATATTCATGTGATTTGAGTAGAAGCTCTTGTTCAGAGTATAGCAACACAGGCATGTGCAAGGAAGTTAAATAAAATACATTTTCTCACAAATACATGCCCATGCATAAATTATTTGGGAACTATATTATTTGGGGACTGAAATCCTGTATGATAGGTTTTTTTTTTTTGAGAAGGAGAAAATACATTAGAAGGGGTTTGATGCTCCCTCAGGTCTTCTGTTTCATAATTCAAACCCCTACTCGTGTTGCTATTCAGTTTTTGAGGAACTCTACAGCTCTCAGTTTTTATCTGAAGATGGCTCAGATACATGGCTTATTTCCACTCAAGCTGGAGATTCAGTCATCTGAAGGTATTTTTCTTGTCAGAATTTATTAAAGAATCACAGAATGAATCATAAAAATTGCACATTACATGAAAACAGCGAAAATCCAGCGTACAACTGTCCTTTATCAGGATGGGACAGATTTTCGGCCTTTGCACCACAGCTCCCAGGCTCTTTTTTGTGCCACAACCTACTGACACAGCTGCACAGACTCTTCTCTAATGTCATGTCTTGACATAGGGAAGAGCTATGCTTCTACAGTACCTCGCGTGCTACACAGAGACGTCTGGGGAACAATGAAGAGGACAGACCTTTTGGCAGGACCCCACACTCAGGCCATCTTGGAGTCACAGGATTTTTACTTCCACTTGACTTGTTTGCATCTGCCTATATATTTTTAAGGTGTTACCAGCATACAAACGGTGATTTAAAAATTGAATTTTAAGCTGGTATGCATTATATTAAACATAATGCACATAATATTAAAACTAGCAGAATTTATTTTGAAGACTGTTTTGAAAAAGAATCACAGACTCTAGAAACAGGAATTAAAATGTGTTTCAGCTGTTGAACTATGTATGTACAAATCTGGATATGTTTTGATTACTGAAGAATTCAGATGAGTAGACTTAAGGAATCCAGCTTAATTAACTACTGAAGAGATTGATTACAGTATCTGGAGCCTTTTACTTCTAGATTACTGAGTCAAACTCAGTGAAAAAAGGCACCAAATGAGAGGTGTTCATTAATCTCAGTAACATAAGCAGATAGCATTACTTTACTTTAATAGAGAATTCCAAATCCAAACAAACAAACATATTATTTTCTAGACATGGAACACAGAGTTACTTTTTAAATCTTACAAAATGAATTCCACAGATAGCTTCTTGTCGGACAAAGTGATGAAACTTAGCTGTGAGGTGTGAGATTTCCTGCTTCTATTTGTCTTTTTGATAACTGGGGGAAGGAGTGTTAATTTTTTTTTTTTTTTGAAAGTCAATCTGGTTCCTTTTAAAAGGATTTTTATCTCCTAGTCTGTTTTTCAGCAGGTTTTCAAAGGCGCTCAAATACTGTAACAAGGAGGCATTTCCCACATGCTGCTCACAGGATGGACTATATGGACTTCGAGGATGATAGCCGTGGATGGCGGTTTGATATGGACATGGTGATAATCTACATTTATTCAGTCAACTGGATTTTAGGATTTATTGTTTTCTGTTTTCTTTGTTATTTCTTTTTCCCTCTTTAGGCTGTAGAAATAACAGTACAGGAAAATGACAGTCATGTGAACCAGAAAAATGTGACTAGAAAAATATTCTAAAAGGTAAAATGTTTGATACTGCATTTTTATCGTTCAGAATTGTAATGGACTGCATCAAGCACGCTGTGAAGCTATTTGATACTTCTGCTATATGTGACAAAGTACTTGAGTTTAGTTAAAAATATAATGTGAACTCCACATCATACTTCATTCAGTGGGAGTTTTGCCTTTGGGATATTTTGATGGGAAAATAATTTACCCCTTATTTATAAAATGATTACTCTGTAGAAGTACTCCCAGTTTCTAGGGGAGATCTGTGTACTACAACAGAATGTCATCCATGGAGTCATTTTGGGGTTTGACTCTTGTGTTGACACACTTTGCTCACTCACTGGTTCTTCAATTCTCATACATAAAAGCAATAAGATGTTTCCCATTTTCACTCAGATCTTTTGGGAGCAGGAGCAGTGCTGCACTGTGCATTATATAGACATTCATCAGAGCTATTTCAGTGGCATGATCCAAATCCTGGAAAATTTTGACAACTGATAGACCTGTCAGCATTCCACTCTGGATATTTTGAGCCTATTAACCAAAAAGAAAAATTATACTGCAATGTGCTGCCAGTTCATCTTTTCAGCAAATAGCAATCAAAAGGAATCAACTATCACCCACAAGCTCTTCACAATAAGAGGACCATTTTTGTGCAGATTCCCAGTGTAGCACCGTGCCTTTTTTACCCATCCAGATGAGTGTGTTTGAGTCCAGCAAGACAGCTAATGGAGGGCAAGCAGCAGGCCTGCTGGCTATGATGCTGTGAGACACTGATCCAAATAAATACTGGAGATAGAAGTATTCTCCAGTGTAAGAAATCAGTATCATTATTAAATTGCTGTAATAATTGAGTATACTCTTAAGTGTGGGCTCTCCAGGACTTTTTGTCTCATGGAAGAGTACATAAGAGGGTACAGTATTTATTTGCACCTTTCTTGTGAAACAATTCTAAAGCACTTTATAGTTATTCTATATATAGATTGATGAGTTACAGTACCAAACTGCAGCCAGTTCAACAGTCATTCCAGACTTGCTGCTTTACACAGTATTTTCAAGTGAAAGTGAAAGAGCATCTATTAAATTATAGAAAAAGATACTAGAAACTAATGTGGGAATCAGGTGTTGAAGAACGGCACGAGGTAGTTTAGGGCCTTATTTTTCAGGAAGGTACAAGGAAGTTTTTACTTCTAATGGCATAACTCTTCAAAGTACACTGTACTTTCATCTAGAAAAGCATGTGAGTGTAGGTATATTGTCCCTCTAGTATCAGAATTTGTGTGGGAGACCTGTGGTTTTTCAGTAGGTGGTGTACTCCCCTGTTCTAGCAGAGAACAAGGAGAAATGTGTTGTGGAAGGTGCCATCTGCCAAATGTGATGGAATGAAATCGGAGTTTTATTAAGCATGAGCTTATATTCCTTTACTGCAGCGGCTCCAGCATGGTTAGCCTCTTATAGGCTATGAAGGGATCAGGACCAGAAACTTTCATTTAATCTGAAAACCAGCTGTAAATCAACTACTAATTTTTAGTTTTCTTACAGGCTGCATGAAAAAAATATTTTCAAGAATATATGAGTAGAATTAAAAATTAAAAGTATAACTGTACTGGTTAGACTAAATAAACTTTGCCATCTTTTTTAATATATGCAGACTTAAAGAGATGTGAGAACTGAAGTTCACCATCACCACATAGCCCTGGTTGTGACAAAAATGCATTTTTGTAATAATAATCCACTTAGTTACTTTGTCTCTACCTAAAAGTGACTAGCTCTGTTATTAATGGCATTAGGCATAATGTTTTAAAAGCTTTAGAGCTGTAGAAAATCATCTGATAGAAGTCTTTTAAAAGCTAGTCTTTTAAAAACTAGGGGCTTCTCCTAAGTCATAGGCTTCTGTTTTGATACATGCAGATGTGTGGGTGTGTATGCTAAAATATTATCAGTAACTTTAAACATATCTCTCATATATGCCAGCACTGGCATTCTAACTGCATTTTTTGTTTGCCTCTCTAAACTTAAGAAATTACTGCTCATATCTCAGCAAAGGGAGGGACCAGTTCACTTGTTAAGAAAAAACTGCTTCTACCTTTTGATCTGTTAAAAAACTTAAAATAAAAAAGTCATGAAAAATTAGTTTAACTTAAGTGACATAGTCTAAAATTCCAGTAATAATGCTATTTAAAAATTTTTAACCAGGATAAAGCAATATCCTTCAGTAAGTATTCAAAAATATGTTGAGACATAAGAAATGTAATATAGATGCTAACTAGTTATATAAGAAAAAGTTACATCATTTTTAATAACATTACTATGGTTTTATTTGAAAAAGGGCAACAAAGAAGAGTAAAAATCCAATCTAATATTGGCCCCTTTTGTATACTTTTGACAAAAATTGATGGCTGAGACTGGCAACATTTTTCTAAAGTTGCTAGGTCTCACAATTTGTAGGGCATTTCTAATTGTTTAACTCTACCTTTCTTCAAGGCCTAAACCATAAACTGTTTCTTGAGGAATATTGTTTTACTTTATATGGGTTGTTACTGATGCCAGAGGAAGATTATTTTTAAATTATTAAAAACGTACATAATGAAGACTACTCCAGCTCTGAGAAACATCCTCCATTGGAAAACATCTAAAAGGTATAGAGTGGAGATGCACTTTTTTTGTCATGTATTGGGTTTTTTTGAGATACATACTTTTGTAAAAATGCAGTAACAATTCAAAGGCTCAAATTTGGTTTTCCTTGAAGTCTGCTGTAAAATGCTGTTGATATCTCTTGGAGCAAGAGCAGGTCCTTTGCAGGCTGTTTTCTGGTTAAATTTATCGTGAACAGCAAGCTTGTGTTTCTTAATTACCATGGTATTAAAATGTTTACAATAAAATTTGAGTTGTTTTTAATATTTTGCAGCCATTTGACTAGATTTTGCTTGGTGGAATTAATTTCTTTTTTTCAATCATTGTCTGCTTTGATATCTCTTTTGTTTCTGCTTGGGGTGCAGCTACGGTTTGCTGAATTTTTCACTACTGGGATTATCTCTTTTCATATTGAGCAGCCTTTTATTTGTTTCAGTACTTTCCAGGCAGCAATCAGCTTTTGTCAGAAATCATCTGGGGGCATGGTCTAGATCTTAACGCATTTGGCTAATGAAGCATACTCAGTACTGCTGCTGTTAGTCAAGACCATTTAGCTGTTGAAGACAGCAGAAATCCATAACAAGACTTAAGTTTCACTTTTACAGGCAAAGGAACTTCATGCATACTCAGAAGTGTGTGAGGTTTTTTGCCTAGCAGTGTTTATAGCTCCCCTACCTGCCAAAGGTTCAGTCATCTTGCTTCTCTCATGAGACAATTCTAAAAAAAAATCCCAAACAATAGCTGCTCAGGGAGTAGCTGCTGTGAAGCACAGCGGAGTCTTTCATGGCTGTGTGCCTGCCTACAGAAGCTCAGATCCAAGTTAAGCTTTTTCCAGTATTCTACATACACACCTAATGTTTTTATCACATGTCAACAACAGCCTCAGTTACTGATACTGAGTTGGAAAAGAAGGAAGAACCAGAGTTTAGGTTTGTTTTGTCATTTTTAGAGAAAATTACTGCTGATAACATAAAAGTCTGGGAGTAAGAGTAGCTATCGTAGCTATCATCTGACAAGTAACTGTCTTGATGGTGTGTAGTGTTGCTTTTGTGGATGTGTTTTCAGCATCTTTTGTTCTTTGCAATCCTGACAACATCATAACTATGAGATACACACTTTCCTCTGGGGAATTCCAGGTCACAGATGAACAGAATAGAAAGGTGGGACATCAAGAGCATGTGCTGGTGTTCAGCCCCACACCCAGGCTGATGCTCTGGATCGGGAGCAAGACACCAAGCTCTCCTCAGATATGCCCTTTGTTTAGCAGTAAGTTCTAAGACAGACAGTAATAGCATAAGGACTTAAAGATCACAGTTTTCTGTTGGAAACACAGTTACCACAGAAAGACTTCGCCGTGAGATAAGCACAGAATGGAGTGACGGGATGGCCTAACTCCAAGCCTGCAAGGTCTGGCTAGCACACCCTGGGTAATCCAGACAAAAATTCACACTGACAAAGTGTGTAAAGAAGCAGCTGCTCATACACATATCACTGGTCAAACAAAGATCACCCCAAGTTATGGGACAGCCAGCATCTGCAGCCACCAGAGCCCCCCTCCCCAAAATATGCCTCTGTGGCTACCTGAAGCTTAGACTGTAAATTAAGCCACCATGAGGAATACTTGAGACAAGATAAAGGTGATAGTATTACTTGAGTGTTATCTCAGGCCTAGGAGGAGGTAAACAAAGCTGGGGATGAAGAATGTATCGGTGATAATGGCTGAATTTATGGGCCACAAGGAAAGCCGACTCACCAACTGTGCTGAAGTCAGCTCAGACTGGGTGAAAGGTAATTCTGGCGGGGGAGATTGCAGCCACTGACTCACAACCCAGAAGAAGTCTGAGCATGGGACTAATTATCATTAGAAATGAGGGAATCATTTAGCCAATAGAATAAGTGAACCGTGTAGCCAATGGCCATTAGTTCCTTTGCTTACAAAGATGTATAAATAGTGAAAAGCTTTGAATGACCTCAGAACGCACTCCACCAAGAACCCCCAGGTAAAGAAGGACCAAAAGGACACCACTGGATCTGTGAGTAGTGACTATCTTCTGCTCTCTTTCTCTCACTCTCTCTCTCTCTCTCTCTCTCCCTCTCTCTTTCTCTTTCACTCTCATTTTATTGTTAAATAAAATCCGTACTGTTGACTTTGGCATATGGTCTCATTTGCACGTTAGTTCAGACCAAGGCTTCTCTCAGTAATAGGATCCATAACAAACAGTGAGGTGGATTTAAAACTGGCTGAACAGCCAAGCTCAAAGTGCTTTGNAATCATCTGGGGGCATGGTCTAGATCTTAACGCATTTGGCTAATGAAGCATACTCAGTACTGCTGCTGTTAGTCAAGACCATTTAGCTGTTGAAGACAGCAGAAATCCATAACAAGACTTAAGTTTCACTTTTACAGGCAAAGGAACTTCATGCATACTCAGAAGTGTGTGAGGTTTTTTGCCTAGCAGTGTTTATAGCTCCCCTACCTGCCAAAGGTTCAGTCATCTTGCTTCTCTCATGAGACAATTCTAAAAAAAAATCCCAAACAATAGCTGCTCAGGGAGTAGCTGCTGTGAAGCACAGCGGAGTCTTTCATGGCTGTGTGCCTGCCTACAGAAGCTCAGATCCAAGTTAAGCTTTTTCCAGTATTCTACATACACACCTAATGTTTTTATCACATGTCAACAACAGCCTCAGTTACTGATACTGAGTTGGAAAAGAAGGAAGAACCAGAGTTTAGGTTTGTTTTGTCATTTTTAGAGAAAATTACTGCTGATAACATAAAAGTCTGGGAGTAAGAGTAGCTATCGTAGCTATCATCTGACAAGTAACTGTCTTGATGGTGTGTAGTGTTGCTTTTGTGGATGTGTTTTCAGCATCTTTTGTTCTTTGCAATCCTGACAACATCATAACTATGAGATACACACTTTCCTCTGGGGAATTCCAGGTCACAGATGAACAGAATAGAAAGGTGGGACATCAAGAGCATGTGCTGGTGTTCAGCCCCACACCCAGGCTGATGCTCTGGATCGGGAGCAAGACACCAAGCTCTCCTCAGATATGCCCTTTGTTTAGCAGTAAGTTCTAAGACAGACAGTAATAGCATAAGGACTTAAAGATCACAGTTTTCTGTTGGAAACACAGTTACCACAGAAAGACTTCGCCGTGAGATAAGCACAGAATGGAGTGACGGGATGGCCTAACTCCAAGCCTGCAAGGTCTGGCTAGCACACCCTGGGTAATCCAGACAAAAATTCACACTGACAAAGTGTGTAAAGAAGCAGCTGCTCATACACATATCACTGGTCAAACAAAGATCACCCCAAGTTATGGGACAGCCAGCATCTGCAGCCACCAGAGCCCCCCTCCCCAAAATATGCCTCTGTGGCTACCTGAAGCTTAGACTGTAAATTAAGCCACCATGAGGAATACTTGAGACAAGATAAAGGTGATAGTATTACTTGAGTGTTATCTCAGGCCTAGGAGGAGGTAAACAAAGCTGGGGATGAAGAATGTATCGGTGATAATGGCTGAATTTATGGGCCACAAGAAAAGCCGACTCACCAACTGTGCTGAAGTCAGCTCAGACTGGGTGAAAGGTAATTCTGGCGGGGGAGATTGCAGCCACTGACTCACAACCCAGAAGAAGTCTGAGCATGGGACTAATTATCATTAGAAATGAGGGAATCATTTAGCCAATAGAATAAGAGAACCGTGTAGCCAATGGCCATTAGTTCCTTTGCTTACAAAGATGTATAAATAGTGAAAAGCTTTGAATGACCTCAGAACGCACTCCACCAAGAACCCCCAGGTAAAGAAGGACCAAAAGGACACCACTGGATCTGTGAGTAGTGACTATCTTCTGCTCTCTTTCTCTCACTCTCTCTCTCTCTCTCTCTCTCCCTCTCTCTTTCTCTTTCACTCTCATTTTATTGTTAAATAAAATCTGTACTATTGACTTTGGCATATGGTCTCATTTGCACGTTAGTTCAGACCAAGGCTTCTCTCAGTAATAGGATCCATAACAAACAGTGAGGTGGATTTAAAACTGGCTGAACAGCCAAGCTCAAAGTGCTTTGATTAGGGGCACAAAGTTTACCTGGAGGCAAGTAGCTAGTGGTGTATCCCAGAGAAAAAACCTGGGTCCTATCCTGTTCATCGTCTTCACTAATGACCTGGATTTTGGGGCAGAGCATACCCTCAGCGAGCTGCAGAGGACAGAAGTAGTGGGTAATACACCAGAGGGTTGTGCTGCTGTCTTGGCTGGAGAAATGGACTGAAAGGAACATCTTCAACAAGGAGAAGTGCTAAGTCTTGCACCTGGGAACAGCACCCCCATGCCTCAATACATGCAGGAGGTCACCTAGCTGGAAAGCAGCTCTACAGAAAAGAACCTGGGGGTCTTGGAGACTTCAAACTGAATATGAGCCAGCAGTGCATCCTTATGTCAAGAAGGCTAATGGTGTCCTCAGCTGCATTAGGCAGAGTGTGGCCAGCAGGTCACAGGAGATGATCCTGCCACTCTGCTCAGTACTGATGAGGCCATCTCTGGGGTACTGTGTCCAGCTCTGAGCTGCCCTGTACAAAAGAAATACAGATCTATTAGTGAGATGTCAGCAAATGACCAGTAAGATGATTAAGGGAATGAAGTCTCATATGCGTAATTTTGTGAGTCGTCATGCAAGAATTCACTGGTTGAGGACTAGAATGAGTGGATTCCTCAGTAACAGGTAAATAAAACAGAAATATCTGAGGAGACCATCACATTTTCCCTTAATAGCAAAAGGCAATACAATGCTGAAGAACTTGGCCCACATTTTTGTCCATATCTATTCTTTTCTCTACATATGTGTAATTCTCTGTCTAGAATAATTAATTGTAATTTTCTTTTCTTTCACTGTTATCTTGAGTCAATACCACCAGTCCCTCTTTGGTAACCAGTTCAATCTCTAAGAGGTTATTTTTCTTCCTACTTATTGAAATCTGGTTGTTACAGTTCTCAGAAGAATACTAAGGAAAGAATCACAGAAAGTTTAGCTGTATTATTTCAGTATGAGTCATCTTACTGTCAGAAATCAATATGCTGACTTTATATCTAAACTTTTTATTATTATTTAAATGTTAAAGCCTAAAATCTAATTTTTTACAGGTAAGGTTTTGAATTCAAATTTTGAACAGTACCTCCTAATTTTGGCTGCCTCAGTTTATCAATCCCAGTGTGAGACCTTCCTTCTAAAGTGACTTGATGCAGCACTGAAGATTACATTTCTCCAAAATTGGTTGTTTAGGATTTCTTATGTTGGGATCCAAAGCCTTAAATATATCTATTTAAGATGGACTTCAGTGATCTGGATCCCAGAAGAATCAATAAGAGTCATCATTGTAAAATCTAGTTTCTCATATACCTGCAACTGGATTTGTGTCTTACAAACTTCTTCTATTACTGTAAAATGTATTCTGATGGCATTTCTGGAGTTTTGAGAATTTATTGTGAAAGCAAGTTCAAATTCCATATAAAGTAAACTAAACCTCCAGAATCTTAAGTGTATTAGAATTTCTTTGTTGCTGTGATATAATGCTGGAAAATAAATACTGAAAATATTAGCTTAATAAAATTACTTGATTAAAAATAACTTAATAATAATCTATTTAATTTTCCACCAAACATCTTCTTTGGTTGAAATATTTCTGCATTTCTTGTAAGGCACTAAAATGTAGTCCTATTTGAAAGTACTGCCCACTGTTACAATGTGGAAGTTCATCCATAAAATGTAATAATGTATAATTGAGGACATTTAACTTTTCACTTAATCATATTTTTACAGGTTTTTTTATTATTTATAAAAGTTCCTAAAAGAAGACTGAGGGTATGTATAATCCCATATTTTGGCTTCACTAAAATTATTTTATTACAGACAAATCCTACAGGACGAACTTCATCTCTGATGAACACTGCAGAAAATGTACTGAATGAGCTGACAAATTTGATCAGAGGAACGCTTCTGGACAAGTCATCAGATTGACACTAGGAAAAAAATAATCTCATGGCTTGCTTCTCAAGGAAAGACTCTCATCAGGGCAGAGTTATGTAGGAGATCAAATGGATTTCCTTGCTCTTTGAGTGCTGTGCAAGACACTCTCTACAGTCTCCCCTGGCACTTTGGGGTCCTCTATTGCACTGATGTCCCATAACAAGTCCTGGGGAGTTATATATGGCATCTGATAGCACACATTGATTTTCCTTTTCTGCTTCATTTAAGGATTTCCAAATATTCCCAGTTTTGTTAAGATATTTTGTTTCACCTATGACTTCTGGAATCTATCCAAAGAAGGCAAGATGATGTGCTGTTATTTTTCATTGCTTTTCTGCCCTCTGGAGCTGCTCTTCTATTTCAATCAGTTGGTTTTGCTAAGGCAAAACTCCCCTCCCAAAATGCTGAACTTATACACAGGTGAGAATCTGTAACCTGACTTATTCTACAGTCTTTAATGTAAGTTGTGGGATATATAAATGGAAGGAAAATATATATGTGTGACAAAGAGGAACAAAATACCTTGTTATACTACATATAAATAAAACCTTGAGATCTTTTCAAATGAACTTCTGTGTCCCTGTAAAAAAGATGCCGGGAGCCAGAATATGGTTGGTTCTTGCGAGAAAGCAACTGTGAAGGTGTAAAATAGTGGATAAGCAAAGGACAGCAAAGCAGTTGCTTCCAGGGAGGTACTGGATAGCAGTAGTGAGTAGCAGTGCCAGGTACTGGATGAATGCCCTTCAGCCTGGCTTAGTAAAAGCAAGATCAGTGTTAACAGCATGAGATTATTTTACTGACCACTGCCTAGAAAACAACTGACTGTTCCCTCAGTTCTATTTGAGGCTGGTAGGAACAGAAGAGTGGCTGATAGACCTGTTGGCTCATTGTTTCTGTGAGAACCCTCAAGGTCTTGGCTCAGCCTGCCTGGACCTGATCTTCTTAAGGGCTCTTTACACATTCATCCTTGGTCAGGAAAGTATGCTGCTTCAGTCAGGATTATTCATGATACATGGAAATGTTACTGAAAAGGCCCCACAGGTTTGTTCAAAATTTAAAATATATTCCTGTAATATTGTAGCAGCAGTCACTGCCCTGTGTGCACTTATCTAAGTAGTTTTTGAGTTCAAAAAATATTCTGGAACTCAATACTACAGATACCTCTCTGGTACTCAATAGCAATGCTGCTGTCCTTCAGCCACATTTTTTATTGACCACTCTATGAAATATGGAAGGACTCCTTCAGCTTCATGCCCTTGACATCTCAGTATTAATTTACAAATGAAATAAAATTGCTCCCGGGATTTCTAGATTGATGCTATGCAAGTGATACAAATCATTATACTACTGTATTAGTGATGGCTTATTTAAATTTGCACTTCGGTTTTAGGATGAGAAAACTGCAGTAATTATATTCTGATTTTTCAGTAAATAACATTTTTACTTATTAATAATCTATTTCATTTTCCATCAAACATTTTCAACATTTAGTTCAAGTATTTCTACATTTCCGTTAAATCATTAAAATGTAATCAGGCAATCACTTAAAAATACTCCATATGTAATCTTTTATCCTCAAACAAGACAATGAAGCAGAGAATGTAAATGCCAGCAATAAAAGGATCATAGTAAGTCATTTGATACTGATGCAAACATTAAAAATCAATTATTTCAAATCCTTTTTACTCTGTCATAAAAAAAATGAGTATTAAAATGCTAATCATCTAATATATTCCACTGTTTCTGAGCTGGAGAATGAAATTCAGACTGGAGATGGGAAATCTCATGTAGCTTTAATGTATTACCTATATAAAGTGAAGGATATTAGATATTGACAGAAAAATATAGCTGACCATCCTGGTAAATTTAAATGGAAACGTAATACTTTAAAAAATTGTAACAAATCTACCTAAAATAATCCCTGGGTTTGGGAGTAGTAACTCTTCATATAATCAGGCTACTACCCAAGAAATATTGTTTAGACTTACAATCAAAGTGTGAAAATAACTGAAATTCACAAAAACCTGTCCTTAATCCATGCAGTATAAATCCTTGGGGAGATGCATGATTCCAGAATTCATTACCAGTCAGAGCATGGCATCTGATGGTGCCTGAAAGACAACACGTTCCAATTAGAAACATATGAGGTAAGAATGTGTTTGCCTTGCAGATGGCTCTAGATAGCTAATGTATGCATTTCAGCTGTCAGAAGTTAAACTGGTTCTAAAATAATTTGAATTAGACTTCAGGGGAGGAAGAATATGCTAATTTTCTTTTACATCTTATCAAGCAGAGAATGTTTGCAAGAAGTTAATGTTACAGTCAAATTACAGCCCTCTCTGGTTCCATCTTATAGAATTGGACTCCACTTTTTATCTTTTTAAAACTTGGGAATTAAATGAACATAGAAGTTAATAAATAGCTCTATGGTCACAGGTTTTTCCAATGCATATACTGCAATTTTATATGAACAGCCATTGCAAGACCTACAAAATTGTCTGATGGTTTTCTGTTATACTCACTTAGGAATTAAGGCTCACAAACTAATTTTTATTTGTCATGTAGATTATAATTTAAATTCTAAACTACAAAAATGACATAATGGTATTAAACTATCAAGCCATACTACTATTTTATCTCTAATTCTGCTTAAGACAGGAATATAATATAATGATAACAATAGCACAAATCAAGATACCCTTCTCTTTCTTTCACTGTTATTCCTGAAGTGTTTTATTTTCAGGGTGATTTGCAGGTCAAATTTTCATAATTTTTAATCTCTAAAAGCAAGGCGTTCAGAACTTCCATATTTCGAGCAGAGTCTAGTAGCAGTAATGCTCAATGTGCACATCACTTGGGACTTCTCAAGTGAAAGGCACTTTTACAAGCACTGGGGACATACAAATGCAAGTATTACAGTGTTAATCTAACAGGTTAACACATTTTTTGGCAACAGTAACTAAATTATCATATTACCATAATTTAAATCAAAGAACAGCCAAATTATATACGCATAACTTGTATAGATACTAACTAAATTCTTTATTTACTTTAAAAAAACCAACACAATCGCCCCAGGTTCAGCATTTACTACTTTGCAGGAAGTTTAACATTAAAGGCTTTCAGGAATGTCTATGACCCACTGTCTGGAAGGACATTTCTGGAAGATTCCTACCAGCCTCTACATACTGCTTAGCTAAGTACCCTCAGTGGGAAAAGGAGAAAATGTCTAAACCCTTAAATAGAGCAGATAGCAAATTGCTTCGTGCAGCAAAATATAAATCACAATGTTATTTAGTAAACAGTGTTTCTGGCTCTTGCTCACAAAAAAGTTGAGTTTATTTCACATCTCAGCTTTTTAACAAATACAAGTAAATCAGTCCAAGAGTTATTGCACAAACCCAAGTCAAGAAATATTTCCATCGTTAGCATCATCAGTGATCAGCAATGAGATCACGCAGTCATACTTTTTTTATTCAAAAGGATGTTAGTAAAGACTGTGGACTGTCTCTTTGAAGAACACTATCATTCAGCCTTATGTTAGAAAAACACTACAACTGTTAAATAGGATGAATAAAAAAATAATATTTTTAATTTTATTGAAATTATTTGTGATTTAAACATTAATGATGTGTAAGTTTTGTTATCAGGTAACATTATCAGGTAACATTAATTAAAATGTAATGAATAGTGTTAAATTTTTTTAAATCTGAAAAATGCAACAACAGCTATGGTTAATTTTTTTCCTGAGTGGTAAAACAGTGGGTTGAACCACTGCACAGTAAACAAGTCACAGTAGAAGTACAAAATCAAGGACTTGAAAGAGAAAGAGAAAATATCAAGTCCTAGAAAAGAGAGTCTTCCAAACAGATAAGGACGAAGTCCTGATTCAGCAATGAACATTGTCCATCAGCCCCATCTTTTTAACCTACTGTTATGGACAAATCCAGTCTCTCACTAGGCCATTTTATGTACTGCTGCAACAGCCATACTGCACCTGAAATTGCTCTGCTTTTCCCACCTTCGATGCAGGAATCCTCTGTCCTCATATGGACTAGAGCCAGCATAGCTGGCTGTGTGCAGTACCACTTGGCATTAGGAAATCATACAGATGGCAGGCAGCATGGTCAGGTGACAATGCAAACTGCCCATGGTCTGACAGAACAGGCCCTTAAGCTTTTTTTAATCATGATCCTTTATTAATTCAGCTCCTAGACAACAACTTTTGTTTGTACATCTTAGAAAAACTTTCAAGTGTTCTAAAAGCAGCAGCAGCTTAATGAGGCTACTTTCTATTCTGTGAGGTCCTTCAAAAAATAAATAAGTGCAGCTGAAACCACTGTCTACTTAAAACCTCTTTAATTAATGCAATAGTATATAGAAATGTGCTTACTAGGTCTTGTTATAGTTGCTGTATATTTGGAAGAAGGTATAACTATAGTACTAAGAATATCAAAACCAGAGTGTATCAAATTAAAACCCTAGAGATACTTCTCTTTTAAATTGTCATAAGGAAAGCTATTGGTGAGATGAGTGGATTGAGAGCAGCCTTGCAGAGAATGATTTGGGGATACTGGTGGCTGAGAGGCTGGACATGACCCAGCCATGGGCACTCACAGCCCAGAGAGCCAAACGTGTCCTGGGCTGCATCCAAAGCAGCGCGGCCAGCAGGGCCTGGGAGGGGATTCTGCCCCTCTGCTCTGCTCTGCTGAGACCCCACCTGCAGTGCTGCATCCAGCTCTGGGCTCCCAGCACAGGAAGGACATGGACCCATTGGAGCAGGTCCAGAGGAGGGCCCCAAGATGATCAGAGGGCTGGAGCACCTCTCCTGCAAGGAAAGACTGAGAGAGCTGGGCTGTGCAGCCCGGAGAAGAGAAAGCTCCAGAGAGATCTTACTGTGGCCTTTCAGTAGGACCACATAAAAAAGACGGTGACAATCTGTTTAGCAGGGATGGTCTTGACGGGACAAGGGGTAATGGTTTTAAATGGGGAAAAAAGTATTCTGCAGGTGGTGAGGCACAGGAACACGTGGCCCAGAAAAGCTGTGAATGCCCCATCCCTTGAAGTGTTCAAGGCCAGGTTGGATGGAGGTCTGAACAGCTTGGTCTAATGGAAGGTGTCGCTGTCCATGACAGGGGATTGGAACAAGATGGTCTTTAAGGTCCCTTCCAGCTCAAACCATTCTATTATTCTGTCGTTCTATGAATTTGAGCTAAAAGCTGATCTTCAATTTAACTACAATTTTCACTACTTTTCACTGGTTTTTTTCTAGGCATTTTTTACATGCCAGTTACACACAACACTGTTTTAAGATTTTGGACCTCAAATGCACAGGTTGAAAGAAGATAACTTCAGAAATACCATTAACATCACCTGCAGTGGGTGCAGTAGCGATCTATGTACATGCTGAGTCTAATGCATAGGGTGGACATGAGTATGTAGTGCCCAGGAGTTTTTCAAAGTTTAAAAACTGCTGATTCACAGACTCAAAACAGCACATGTATTGTGCAAAGTGAATATCATGATCAATTAACTCATAGAAGAAAGTCATCAGTGAGTTTAAAAAGTAGGACAACAAGAGAGGAGACAGAGAATTGTGAAAAAGAGTAATTTAATTTTCACTGTGAGGAGAAGGAGTTTAAACATGCTGTGGTGATAAGGAGGGAGCCAGTATGGAATTCAGAGAGGGAGAATAGGGTGGCTTGTTCTATATTCATGTATCAGGAAGCCCATTAGAGAGCCCCCGCCCACTGTTCTCATAAGCCATTTAAAGTAATGTGTGGACTATGTTAGCTTTGGCCAGGCTGTGAATAGAATGACTTGCTGCAACAGGATCAATAGGGAAAAGAAGGCCACTTTTATTATGTCAAAAGATGCTTGTGCGAGGTGTAGGTACAGCAGGGAAAAAAATAAAAAATCAGATGACTTTTTTTTCATTAGCTTTTCAAAGAGAAAAAAAAGAGAATTGAGGCATTCACACAGCAGTACAGAGATAAAGAGGCCCAGCCAGTGAACCTAAGGAAAGACACCAAAAGAAAATGTTTAGAGGGAAAATGAGGTTCCTCTGTTTCCCGCTGAACCTTGAGACATCTACTTGAATCAGAAATTAATTCATTATTACATTATCTAGAACTCTCAATTGCAAAATGCTAATAGTGTTTCTAGGTTTGTTTTGTGGCCTTGACCTGATTTCCTTCATACCTTCTCAAAAAAAGCCAAAAGAAATTCTGAAAAATTTACAGAAAGGGGTTAAAAATTGCTTGACCAAAACTACAAATAGAAAATTTTGGCTAATATGAATGCTTTGAGACAGATGTTTTGGTGTTTTCGAGCACCATTTGTAGGAGCATGGGACCTTTCACCCAGTTTACATAATTTATATCTGTGAGAATGGTCTTCGCTTTTCATACCCTTCTTAGCTCAAAAGTATGTATGTAACAGGTATGCCACAGAATGTCAGGTAGACTACAGACTTCCCCATCCTCTTCTGGAAGAGATTAAAACATACTTGGTGTTGCTTCTACCACTAAGTGATTTCTCTGTCTCTCTGTACATTTTAAAACCATCCACCATATTCTGCATTTCCTCTCTAGGAAGTAAAAAAATATCCTAAATAAGAGGCATCATTGGAAATTTGCAAGGTGAGACACAGCACTTTATACACAATGTTTTGGGAAAATTGATCAAGAAACAAGGTAGCCAATACTAGAACATGCCATAAACTGCTCATTTAATTTTAAAAATATAGATGACAAGAAATAATGCCTCACTTCTTGAAAAGTTTGTCTGTTGATACCAAAATCAGCCAGACAGAAACTTTCTAACAGATTTGAGTATTAGAAAGCAGGGATTCTTTACTGTAGCTCACTGGTCACTCAGAAGATCTTTCCTCTAACTGAGAGTGCTGAGCGCCAGGTGAAGAGAGTGTTTACCATACACACTGATTGAATATCCATCAGCTATCCCTGCTTACTTCCTGTGTCTGTACCACTTTATTTTACACAGTCACACCCCTTGTCCAAAGTCTTTCTGTGGTTCTTTGTTGTCTGTCTTCAACATCTCGTGTCCTCTTCAGATGGCTGTTCCTCAACCCCCACTTTGGACTAAGCACAATATCATTGTTCTGCAAGCCTTGTGCTTTGTCAGCCTTGCAGAGCTGAGCTGGCATCCTGCTTGCATTTTGCATAGCTTCTATTTGCCAAAGTTACATCCTTTATCTATTTCTCCAAGGCTGTGCCGTTCTGTTGAACTGTCCTTATCAGAATAAAATGCTGTTCTGTTCTACTGTCCTTATCACTGTCTTTGACTAAACAAGAACTGCTTTATGGACAATTGAAAGGATTTCATTCATTGCATTAAAGTGCCTGTATGTTAATTCCAATTTTTAGCTTTTTCTTTTGCATGTCAAACTTGGGACAAGGGCATAGTTTATTGATATGAAAAGAAGAATGTATTGAAGTCTAAGATTTACGAATAGGTGGCAAAAGTCGCTTACAGAGAAGACCTCTAAGTATTGCAGTCATCTAAAGAATTTCTTAAATCGTCATTAATGCCTTCTTGTAAGTAAAGAGTGCTTGGAAAGAAACAACTTCATTCAACCATTAATAAGAACCTAAAAAAGCCCTTTAGAGCCATCTTAGGTGGGATTTTTTAGACCTGACCGAGTGAGTTGGGCCTTAAAATCCATGTATCTCACCTTAAGTTCATGTATAGCAATGCTGAAGGAGTTCTTCAAAAAACAGAAAAGTCATATCTCCCTTTAAAACATTTTTTGTCACTGAAGTTATTTTAAATTAATTCCAACTTTTGTAACCATGGAAAACACAGTTCAATAAAACTTCTGCCAATGGTGTCTGGAGGAGATAGAGCAATAAATCTTTGCAGATATTTATGGATGTTTATTAAATGTTTCTGAGAGGCTAAGAAAGAAAAAGAGATAGATGGTGACAGTGCTTGGATGTATCAGCAGACCTATATCCTGCATAAAAATTTTTGCCACAGATTCTTTGTGAGGGTAAAGAGACAACTTTGTTGGAGAGGTTTTGTTCCTTGAAAGCCGCATGTGCTGAATCCAAAGCCTCTGTACGTCTAATTCACCTCCCTACAAGGGGACTAGCATTTCAAAAGAGGGTTGGACCTCCTTAAGAGTCTTTTCTACCTCCTCCATTTCTGTATCTCTTCAGAAATACATCTCTACATTCCCGCAGGAGTGGCTGCCCCAAAATGATCAAGTGTGAAGCAGATTTTATCTGAGTAATTATAACATATTCATAAAGCCACAGCTCTGTGGACTTAGAGAGTTGAGTACTCAAAAGTTATCACAGATCTTTTCTGCCTTCTCTCAGCTACATGCTGAAAAAGTGTGTTAAGTTCCCATAGACTGGTGCCCAAATATTTTCTGTTTTCTGTATTACATAGCTTTTTTTGTTTTGTTAAAATTCCCAGTACACTGGATGATTAAAAGATGGCCATAAAACCCAAGTCTCCAAGAGAAATAAATAGTCCCACTCTCATATATGACAGTTGTGTAAATGTACAAATTTAAATGCCTATTTCAAAATTACTTTAAATTGTATGGTTCTAAAAGCATTAGTAATAAAACTATTCAATTTGTGGTTTAATATGAATTTCTTTTTATTCATTTGAAAAGTGAGTTGAAATTGCCTGGAGCTACCTTCTTAAACAAATTCCAGATTGAACATGAACATTTTGCCTGCAAATAAGAGAGAGACTGTAACTGCAAATAAGAGAGAGACTGTAACTACAAATGGCTATACTTGATTTGAATATGCAAAGATAGTATTTGCATGTGTGAACTTTACTAGAAGGCAAGTAGGAGAGTTTTAAAAACAACATTATGTTTTCTAGTCTTCTGCAGGATGACAGGGATATTTATCAAACTAAAGGCACACATAGGAGTATCAGGAAATAAAAAAAAATTTTAAATTGATGGAGGAAAGAAAAGGAAAATACTCAAATTATAATCCAATACATTGTCATAATTTAGCATGCAATCATATTTTACTTGATTCACAAGCACAAATAATAATAATAAACATATCACAACTTGTATTAGCCAAATATTTCTTAATAAGGTGGTAGACCTTGATCTCCTTCAGATACAGTCCTTGATCTTTTACTGAGTCTCCTATGGTTCTGTGTCCTGGTTCTGCATCTGGATGGAATCCAAATTCTATTCCTGCTACCTGAGGAAATCTGGAAGTTAAGAAGACAAATACTGGGTAGGAAAAAGGAATAAATCAAATTAATGAACCATTCTGAACAATAAAGTAAGAGCCAGACTCAGAGCAAAAAAGACATTGTTCTTAAAATGAGATTAATGATCATACTTGCACCATATTTTCAATATTATAAGGGTATTTGAAGCAGCCACTGTTACTTTTTTTCCAGCAGTCTGTAACTGATCATCTATGTTAAGACACTACCAAATGGATGGTGTCTACATTTTTATATTTCCATTATTTAATAATAACGCTAGAAATGTTGATTATAGAGAAGTAATCATCATACTTTACAAAAGTGTAACACAAGTTTTGTGATATCATTATCAGCGTTAAGTTAAGCTATGAAATATTTTAAGTATCTAAGGACACTAGTATTTTTATACACAAGTAGAACAGACTAGGTGATCACTCTACAGACTTTCCATCAGGAGCTTAATATCTGTAAACGTCCTTTAAAAAAAGCTTCCAGTAGTTTTCTGCACTGGATTTCCAGCTGCTAGGAGAGGATCTAAAACAGTGAAGATAGCAAAAAGAACATGTATAGTAAAATCTTTTGCAGGTTATACTCAGTTTAAACAAAGGGTATATGCAAAATATACCTTTTGAAATATGAAATATGAAATTTCTAGTAAGATTTTTCTTCCATAAATATTTGGAAACATAAATAAAATAATACAGTATTTTATAATCGTATATAAATTACTGAAATAATACATTATTGTCGAAAGATATGAACTTCACTGTGGTTTCAGGTAATCCTAAATGAGAGGCAATGTGTATTAAAAAGCTGTTCAATTAAAAGTGATGCAGGAATTAATACCACAAATACGTATACATGTATTTATGTGCAGTAAAAGTCTTAGAAAATTAGGCAAGCATCTTGAGTTAATGACTTCTATATTTAAAATTATGTTGTTTGGTTTTGTGAAATGTTGCACACAGCGGAAGATAAAGAAGCCAAATCTCAATCATAATTTCACAATAAAAATGGCATAAAGAGAGTAATTAGCTAAGAAGAAGAGGTAAGTAGAGATAGTAATACCATAAAAAATGATTGTATACAAAGATTTGTTGATAATTTCACTTTTTAAATAGTTTGGTAGCATTTTGGTTTAAAACATATTTGGCAATTACAATTGTTCTGCAGATTCAATTCAAGCTTTTATATGTGGGAAATTTGTTCTCAAACTGCTTCTTATTTGATTGAGGAACGGAACTAATTGTGAAAATCTGTCTTTCAAGGCTAGACCTAAGATTTTACCAAGCTTTTTGTCTCATTACATTACTGCTGTAGTTCAACCTAACATAATTCTTCACTCTGACAATATTTGTTGTACAGAGACCATGTGCTTGATTTCTGTCTTGTATATTGTACAATTTAAAAGGGAAAAAAATAAAAGAAAGGGAAAAAAAAGAAAAACAACATAGAGACAGGGAATGTACAGAAAAGTAGACCTTTAAGTTATGGGACCCACCAATACTGTACAACCTATATATACCAAGTTTAAAATTATTTATTTTAAGACTATGTGTTCATTTATGCACCAGTATATTATTGTAGTTCCATAATAACCTGAAGCAGTTAGCCTATGTGATTAGTTCATATGCTAACATTCTGATATTTTCAGTACGTATATTGATAGATAAAACATTAAGATTTACTTTTAAATTCTTTTGCTGATTTTAAGTTCTTAATTTCTTCAGAGATTTCTTTTAATACAACTATATTTTAATGCTTCCTTTTGTGCTACAAATCCCTGACTTCTGGATTTGCTCTTACTCAGATATTCTGGAAGAACTACTCCAAACTAAACATTTCTAAGGTTAAATACTAATACATTCAGAAGATCTTGGATTCCCAAAAATCTTTTAAATGATGACTTGCAGTAGTTACTGCTGCATCAGCATAAACAGCTTCTAGTATGGTGTTTGCTATAGAATTTCCTAGACTGTGTTCTACTCCCACGGTGTTTATACAATCATCTAGTTCTCTATTAGCTGAGCAAAGGACTGATCCTAGAAGATGATTAATAATAAGATTTTCAATATACTTATTTACAACAAACATTCCTTAATTTTAGAAATCTGTTTTAAAAACCAGATTCATTTTATAAGTTTCAGCAGAAAAACAAAAACATGAAAAATGTGTATTATCTCTTCAATCTCATAAATCTGAATAAATATATAAAGCATCATTAGTTTTGTCCTTAATTAGTGCCAACACTTCTGAAGCCACCTAGCTTATACTCATGCTTATGAGAAGTTTAGCAACACCAGCAAAGCCACAAAATAGTTTATCTAAGCAGGGGGAATTCCAATCTAGCATTTCTTTTAGTGTATCCAGTATAAATGATTTGCAGACAACAATAGTGGACAGTAGAAGTGATGAAGATATGCTGTAAGATGATAAACCCAAGGCATTTCCACAAGACTAAAAATAAAGTTTCACTCATTATACTTAGGAAGAAAGATTGCTTGGATGGCAAGAGACAACTCTGCAGATGAATGAACTAGGGGAGTTTGTTCTCATGCAGGGAATCACTTCTGACATGCAAAGGATATCTGGGATTTTACTTGTGAGCTTTGAAAAGTCAAAATTACCTTTTTTGTTGTTTGTTTCATGCTTCCTCTTCAAAAGGAAGGTAAAAAGATTCTAATTATACTAATGACTCCTGTAGAGAAGACAGAAGATTTTAAAAACAACTCGAGAATATATGAAAACAGCTCATAGTCATGTTCATCAAATTAACAGATCGTAGCTTGGTGCTTAAATCCATTCTCAGAACCATCCTCACCCACGAGCATTTCCTGAGCAATTTTCTTAGCTATTCTCCCTGTAAAAGGTTCAAAACAAATTCACATGTGGCAAACAACGGAAACATTTCTGTGAGTTTAAGATCAGGGACTGCAAACAACTTCACAGTCAATCTAATAGTCTCAAAGTTTTACTTCAATGCTTGCTGGTTTTTAGCATCCCTTATGAGTATCAGTGATCTAATTTAAATTGTCTTGTGTTCTCCAGAGTCCCCTCAGGAGCAAATATATATTATCTGTGTAGAGAATTTGATATGCCACTACAGCATGGCTAAGACATAAGCCTTGTAGGAATGTACCTGTGGCTGACTGTGAATGGCATGAGTCCTGCATATCAGAGAAATTAGATTATTTTAAGGTAATATTTTGTAAGAAATATTTTATTCACAGTAAGAATGCACAGTGCAACTCAAGAGTAATAACCACATAGGTAATTTAAGTATAAAGGTCTAGGGATTGGAGTATGTATTACTAATACATAATTATAATAAAAAAATCCTTACGAATGTTAATCCTTCAATTAGAAAGTCCAAATATCCATAAAACAGAATGCTATGGGATGCTGCATTCTTTCACTCTGCCATTGGTTCTAACTTTTTAATGAGCAACTGTCAAGAATATATTAATTCATATACCATTCATATAACTCCTATGCCACAAAATTCATATACTCTTATCAAAAAATTCTCTCAAGAAGTCAGCAAGTAACAGATAGAATGATGTCAACATGTTTTTACTGTCTGCTTTCATATATTATGTAGATAAAGTAATATTTTAGAATCAAACTGCATAAATTGCAAGATTTCTAAATTCCATTTTCATAGTTGAGCTTAAAAATAAGTTTGATGTGTTGCTGGCTGGGCAATCACAAACCATATGAAGTTTACCAAGGACAAGGGCCAGGTTTTGCACCTGGGATGGGGCAGCCCTGGATGTACGGACAGGCTGGGGAATGAGAGGCTGGGGAGCAGCACCATGGAAAGGGAGCTGGGGGTCCTGGTCCATGGCAAGTTGAACATGAGCCAGCAGTGCCCTGGCAGCCAGGAGGGCCAAGCGTGTCCTGGGGGGCATCAGGCACAGCATGGCCAGCCGGGCAAGGGAGGGGATTGTCCCGTCTGCTCTGCACTGGAGCATGCTGGGGGCAGTTTTGAGTGCCACAGGATAAGAAGGACAATACTAGAGAGTGTCCAGTGTGGGGCATGAAGATGGTGAAGGGCCTTGAAGGGAAGCTGTACGAGGAGCGGCTGAGGTCACTTGGTCTGTCCAGCCTGGAGGAGACTGAGAGGAGACCTCATTGCAGTTACAACTTCCTCGTGGGGGGAAGAGGAGGGGCAGACACTGATCTCTTGTGATCTCTTTTCTCTGGTGAGCAGTGACAGGACTGAGGGAATGGCCTGAAATTGTGTCAAAGGATGTTTAGGTTGGCTATCAGGAAAAGTTTCTTCACCCGAAGGTGGCTGGGCACATGAAGAGACTCCCCAGGGAAGGGGTCACAGCACCAAGTCTGCCAGAGCTTTAGAAGCATTTGGACAAGGCTCTCAGGCATGATCACACATGATAGATTTTTGGTGTGATTTTTGGGGTTGTTTTGTGCAGGGTCAGGAACTGGACTCAATGATCATTATGAGATCTTGTAGGTCCCTTCCAGCTCAGGATATTCTATGATTCTGTGTTTTTTAAGGGTAATAAATTCATAGATCCACTACAGTAACATTCCATTAAGAATTAAACTGAAACAAACGCATAAGAAATAGACCACATTCCTCTGCGGTCTAAGTTTACTGAAGTCAGTCAAGTTCTATTAGGAAAAAGTATAAATCTCATTCCAAGATAGAAAGGTAAACTAATTCAAAAATTCGTGCTAAAAATAAATGTTAACTTCATTTTAAAAAACAGGAGAATCTCATGACTGCAATGTTAAAACAGTACAGTTAATCGCAACTAATAATACAGAATATAGGACAGAGTACTTACAGCTTCCCACCACCTAAATTCATGCTCAGATGTGAAGTCAATATGCAGACCTTGTAAAACTCTACATCCAAGAATAAGGAGATGCTTCCTGGCCCAGTATTCACAGAATCGTAGCACATGCTGAGTTGGAAGGGACCCATCAGGATAACTGAGTCCAACTCCTGGCCCTGCACAGAACACCCCAAAAGTCACACCTGTGCCTGACAGCGTTGTTGAAATGCTTCTTGAGTTCTGTCAGGCTTGATGCTGTGACCACTTCCCTGAGGAGCCTGTCCCAGTATTATTGATATGGACACCAAAAACAGCTGATTAAAAAAAAAAACAAACCACACCAAACCTAATTCTTATTAGCTCTTCGTTCTTTTTTAAAACAAATCAGTAAGAAAAGCATACCCACTTGAAGGTTCAGAGTACACTCAGGGATAACTGATTTTATATAAAAACCTTTTTCTGCATTTCCCAGAATGCTAGTTCTTTGAAAATCAAACTTAAAGAATTAATAAAAGTTGGGGGATTTGGGGGGGTTCTTTTTTTTCTAGAAATTTCTAAACCCAGATTTTTTCCATAATGCCTGCTCCATTAATCTTTTTTACACTTATTTGTGTCATAAATTGTGATAAGCTCTGCCCCTTCTGCCTTAAGTTTTGAAAATATCTTTGTTATCTCCTGTATAGTTTAGGTTAATTTGCTTATAGTAGCAACTATATCTAGCCTGTTAACCTGGGTTTTTTTACTATTCCATAAAAATTTGTGTTTTGCAGCATTTTTTTGACTGCACTGTGACCTAATGGTTCCAAAGTAAATCTGGGACTTGCATTGCGGACGATGCCTGGAAAACTGCAAACGTTGTATGTATTCTTCCAGAATACCCAGCACTAAAATCAAATAAATTGTTTCCTAAACTTAAGTTCAGAAAGTAACTTTTTCTAAGTTAATAAAAATAACTGTACATTTCAGCCAATGCTTCTTTTATATATCATTTATCATGAGCTAGAGATTGAGAAAACATACACTTCACCTTGTCCTTAATATAAACTCAATAGGGAGGTTTAGTCAATTTATCTGTTACAACAAGAAAAATTGAATCAATTTAATTTATTTTTGAAGCTATTCTAAATACACAACTGTAAAGGACACTTGTGCATCTATTTCAATTCACAAGGTATCTAAGTTAAAACAATTGTAAATCATCCTTACCAGAGCAATTTTTTATTAAGAAGGAAAAAAGCAGATATTTAATGTTCAGACAGAAGACCAAGGTAAAAAAAATAAATCTCAGCTTAGTAAGATATTACTTTCTGCACTAAACATTAAATAATATGGAGGGAAAAAATAATTCTCAGTAGCCTACAAAAAACCATAACACAGCACAACAGTAGGAATAAGAAATACTGGCCACAGTATTCTCAAATCTGTATATATTACAGAATCCTGCATAAAGCAGCATTAAATGGCCTTTCGGAGTAGTTACTGGAGTCCTGGTGTAGTGTCAGAAAAGGTCCATTTTCAGTGAATTATCCTAGAGGGTTCTGGATGCTAAACTGCCTCACCAGAAGATATGATTGCTAAGGACAAAAGCCCAACATACTTTTTAAACTTTTAACAATACCAGTATTAGCAGAAGCACTATTTACTATGAAAGTGAACAATGAGTACACAAGCCAATTTTTATGGATACAACCACTTACAGTAGCTTTCTTTGAAAAATACGGTGTTTTCATGTGTGATGCTTTGGAATATACATAAAACAAGAGCAGAAAACAAAATTTATTGTAAGGAATTAAATTTACTTCTTAAAAATTAACTAACCCCTGAGCTTTGCCAAAGAGTAAGCAAAAATAGTAGGAACTGGAAAATTGCTAAATGTCATCCTTCTGCCCAACTAAATCCATAGCTGAACAGACACATATGTTTGGAAACACAAAGCAAAACAAACAAAAAACCCAAGAAGATATATACTTGACATATTTTTGCTTTCCTTTTTTGGCTCATAAGTCTTTCATGTTTAGCAACTCTAAAAGGCCTTTGCTTTACTTATATGTGTGATTGCCAAACAAACTAACTTGTACTTTATCATTTCCTGGGTTATTGCACTGCTGTTCTCAACAGCCAGTTCTGTTGGTTACTGTTTGTCACAATCTCATTTGGGAATCTGAACACCTTCTGCCTACAATAAAAGCAAAGTCTGTTTCAACTAAGACTTAATTACTCTGTTTATGAAAAGGTATTTCCTTACAAAAGCACACTTTATATGGTTTGCTTGTTAATTTAAAGCAGATTGTAGGCCAAACCAAAAATCTTACCTATATTTAAATGGTCTTGGATTTACGTCTTCCCTGAAGTAATTGTTCCTGGGGACTGGAAGAGCTACCATGATGCTGCCACTATACAAATGGTATGCTTGTCCTGATGTGACCAGGGCTATTGTGAGGTCACTAGAACAAAACAATATCTTTCTACCCATCACATAAAGTATTTAGGTTGTATTGACAATGAAAATACCACAGGCTGCATTAAAGGTAAGAATGTAAGGTTATGTCTGAGACAACTTACAATCTTACAAGATGAAGCCACACAACTAGAATAAACCCAAAAAACCACAGGTATTATGGAACTCAGCTTAGATTTCCTTACTAAAGACTGCAGATGGGCAGCACATCTGCTGGAATCATGTCCTATTGCTACACATAAAGCTGATGAATTTAAGCAGTCTCCTCTAAAACCAGTAAGTGGATTCAGGGAATCAAACTTTTTATATCTGTTGCAAGTCTACAACAGAAAAAGAAAAAAAAAAAAACCACCAAAAACCACCAAGGCCATTTGTCGTACTCTTCATGCTGCTTATTTATATTTGTAGACTCCTTTTGATTGATGTTTTCGTAAAGATCTCATTTGGCATTTCCTCAAAATAACTGAAAATATTTACAAACAAAACAGATGAACAATGTTTAAAACACTACATTCTCTTTCAAATGTCAATAGCAGGTGTTCTCTGAATAGAGAGGGAAGGGAAAATAGAAAAAGGCTACAGGCAAAATATGAACTTGCTCTTTTTCTGCAGGGCTTTACCTACCCCATGGTAGACAACTTCTACCAAAGTGGTAAACTTTCACATTTTTTTTACACAATTTCACAACATTCTTAAAGATGGTATCTTCAATTTGTCAGGATCACAATAAATCCTCATCTGAGTTCCAGCAGCTGTCCCTTTCACATTTGTGCCATCTCAATTAACAAGTAAATTCCCAATACCACCGTCTGCGGAGCACGGAAAACGCTGAACACTGAGAGCTGGACTCTCAGCAGGCACGTGCTGACCTCCACTCACATTAGCCCTGCGTTAAGAGTAACACATTGGTTGCATATGGAGCTGTTGTTGGAACTGTTTTCTCCTCCCTTAACTGCAGCTCTCCCCAGAGATAAGGGGAAGAAACACTATATAGGCAAATATTAATCTATGATATATATATCTTATATATAGCATATATTTCACAGGATTTCTCCAGTCCCCCGTGGTTACTTGTGCTGAACAAAGACAGGACTAGAGTTCTGGCCCTGTGTCTGTCATGTAGTGTAGTTTGTGTCTATGTATGAATTTTTTACGTAATTTTAAAAATTCATTTGTATAATAAATCTTCCCCTCTCATCAGAAGTTTTAGCCTGTGCAGGGTAAGCTTTGAATTTTGCTCATATTTGGAGGTCTGACATGCTAACCTCAAAACTGTAGTTTTACTTGTTTAGAAGAACAAAACACAAAACTGTTCTTCGATCACACAGAAAAAACAAATGTGAGTATGGACAACAGAGAAATGAGTGAGAAACAAAACCAGAAAAATATTTACAAAACATTGAATAGAAGGATAATGTGAGACCAGAAATAAAAACAGAAGATGAAAACAGGCCAATTAAAAATGTATGACATAAACTGTGAAGAATGTAAAGCAAAGAAACAATAGGACAAAGTTTAAAAGGACAGAAAAAAAAAAGACCAAAAAAAAGTGTAAGTACATAAAATAAAATTGGAACCAAGCACTTATTTCTTTGCCTCTATACAGTAATTCAGTCCTATATTTTTTAGAATAGTCATATATTCTCAGATCTTTAGCTCTTTACTGACAGTACAACAGCCTCATTCAGTATTTTAAAAAAAAAATATCAAGAAAAGCATGTGCTATATATTTCTGAATCTCTTCAGGTCCTCCTTTTCTCAGTCTAAAGAAGATTCATTAAAGCTTAAGATGCTTTATTTTTTCTTCTTTGAAATACATTGTCAGAAACATTGGTCTTAGTGAGTATGTCTCCCTAAACCCTACCTCTTCCAAATTCATAATTGTGTTTAATAATTTTTTGACTCTTACAAGGATATTTAATTCATTATCATACAAAGCTCAAGGAAGAATTGTTAGAAAGGGTTCTTCTTTTTTCTGTCACCTACAAAGAGGAAAGGAGAAGGAAGAATTAGAGGAGAAGGAAGTTGCCACGCAGATATTTCATCCAGATATTTCTTGGGTTCCAAGCAATGCACCTGCCACCACAAGCAGAAGGACACTTTTCTTATTATGAATTTCTCTACACCTCAGTCACCAACCAACAAGGTCAATCTGGAAGCCTACACCAGCAAACCAGCACACCACAATAATGATTACCTATCTTTCTTCACAGGTAAAGAGATAAAATTAGAGCAATCTTCATCTCAGTAAAGTTTGCAGAATTGTGCATATAATGAAGCAACAGAACTGGAAATTCTGGACCTATCTTCTGAGATAGCACCATTCCACCATTCTAAAATAATGTGAACAGGGCATATGGGGAATCTGTCATCTGCTTTCACATGGATGATATGTATGGTTTGGGTTGTTCTGTTTGGTTTGAGTGGGTTTTTTGTTGGATTGAGGTTTTTTGGTTGGTTGGCTGGGTTTGGGGTTTTGAAATTTTATTTTATTTTCATATTCTATTTGCCTGAAATTCCCTAGTTTATTCAGTTCTAGTTTTCCTTAAAATTATCCCTTTTTCAAGTGAATGTCATTGGAATAACACCAGGCAGAACCATCATTTTCTCTCAAACGTTTTCTAGATTTTTGAAACAATAATGTAATTTTTAAAAGTTAGGCAAGCAAAAAAAAAGGTTCTTATTACTGTCCTTGTATGTCACAATGCACAGCCAGATTCTCAGAAGTACACAGCATCCATCAAGAAAAACTACAGGTTTTGTTCTGCCTGTTGAAAATTTTACCCATTAATTAAAAAGTCAGTTTTGTAGGCTGATGAGCTTAATGAAAGAAGGTTGATGACTGATTAAGGATGAGTACAACAAAGGCATTTGGCAATACATATTTCTATCAACAGTGTCTTGATTTCAGTGCACTTATTCAGAGCAACAAGGCCAAAAATCTTGTAAGGCAGAGTAAGAGCTCAGCTTCCCCCCATGAAATCCCCACTGATCATTTGATTCAATCCAAACTGCTTTTTCATGTAAAGATAAACTATGCTGTACTTACCACGTACCAAAAGTAGATTAGGTCAAGGTGGTGTGCTGTAATGACACTTATATGGAAACAACATCATTTCCCATGAGATTTAAGTTTTCATTTAAAGAAATTACGAAAATGTGGTTATTAAACTAAATCTTTCAAATACATATTTAACCTGCAATATAACAGTCCAGATGATTGTTCTTAACAGGATGTGATCCATTTCTGTTAATTTCAATAACACATTAATTCCAAAGTGGAATAATGATCATTTCAGAAATCTCTTCCAACCAGGTAATAGACACAACAGAATACCTGGAATTGACGTAAAAAATTACTTTGTAGGGCTACAAGATCTCTAACATGTAGCTAGTGAATAGTTATCGGGGAGGGCAGAGGAGTGGAGATACCAACTGGACAGTAAAGGCTGTTTCACAAGGCCAAATTCAGATGGCAAACAGAAGAGATTTCAGAGCACTGCTGCTTCCAATGAGTTTACTTATTTTGAGTTGTATTCTCATCTTCTTCTAACATAAACAGAAATTTGTCAAAATTACTAAACCTGAGTGTCCAGTCTGATTTAGTTTCCAGACTTTCCTTAGGTCACTTGCTCTGAGACATACATTTGGATTATTCCTTGTAACAGCACAATTCTTGTGCTATATTTACATTAGATAGAGTAAGTATAAAAAGTTTTACTATCCTTGACTTGCTTTTGTCATCTGAAAATGTTCATTCTTTTTAAACATTATTTGACTTTTGCTTTTAAAAATCTTGAAAGAGAACAGCAAAAATTTTGTAAAAATATTATTTATTTTAAAAATGCAAACATGTAGCCTACCAGCAAGATTCCTCCTGTTGGCATACTTATGCTGCTTGCTGTTCCATTCCTGAACACTGGGACTGCATGACCAGGATGCAGTACAGTGGCAAAACCATTTCTTATACTGAATAAACCAGAGATTTTGTATAGGCCTTTTTTTTCTAGTAACCACTATGGAACAGCCATGGACATGACAGTGAGCTCATATTTTGCCATCTCTTCCACTTTCATAAAGCAGATGACATTTTATAATGTTTCTGAAGATGTAGTAGAGGGCCTCTGTATTGATCCAGACTTTTTTCCTGTAGACATAAGCAGGATAAAGAGTACTTGGATTTGGTATTAATGCATTACTCTCAGATTCTCAAAATACCATACTCGTATTTTCGAATTACGTATATGCTCCCTGAATGCATAAATTACTGCAGTTTATACATTTAATATAAAAATACAAACCCCACATATTTCTCTTATGCATCCATCAAGCACTCTCTAAACCACTATACGCCAAACATTGCATTTTCTAAGTAGCAGAGCACTGATACAGCTAAAGACTTTAATTACTTAAACATCCATTCGCCTTGATTGGCTTGAGAGCTCTATTCTCTTAGTCCTCTCTCTAACAGCTCCTCACAAATCCACAACATTTTCCTTTTCATAGGTCTTTCTATTCTTCTTTAATAATTGCAATCTTTTACTTTGAGTTTGATCTTCGTCAATGAATAATGTACAGATTCATTGTAAGAATTTATTCAAATATTTTATTCTGGAGTCTTTTATTAAATTTGTCATGAGACTTGTGACTCATAAGGACTTTTACTAATACCATAAAACTTAGCTTTTAATTGTTAGTTCTTATACATATTTTTTAATAATTTTGGGCTTTGTGTTTTATGGCATCAAAGATAATTTTTCTTGGCTTTTTTACAGACTTTTATAGGAAGATTTTTCAGTGGTGTCTTTTATCTTCCATTTCTTGGGTGGCTTTGTTTAGGACAGATTTTCTAAGGCACTAAAAAAATACACAATACTTGGGCAAAATTACATTAATTTATTGCAGTCATTCTCCATTGCATTGACTACACTAGAGCTAAAAGTAAATCATTCACTTTCATACTTTAATAATGAGAAACTCATCTTAACCTTGTTCATTTCAGAAATAATTCTTCATTTCTGCAGTTAGAAGATTTTCTGTGCTAATATTTGGGTTTTTAAAGTGGGCTTCTTTTCCCCTCTTAATAACAGAAGTGCTGATGCTATTAACATAATGTTAGTAATGATACTGTGTTTTAAAAAATTATAGAGGTGAAAGCAAAAGGTATCTGGTTTTATGAGCTGTTTTCTTAGATTTTCTTGTCATTAAATCATGTATTTTGTTGGACAAATCCATATAAATTTGAAAGATTTAGTTGGCTGGCTACTTGAGTGCTCCCACAGATATTTCTGTGTATGTTCATGTTGGAATGACATATGTAAATACATGTGGTAAAGAACTAGAGAAGGTGGGAACATATCCTGGGTTATCTGATTTAGAATTTTTATTCTCTGATTTAAAGAATGCAATAGTTATTAAGTGCCAAATGTCTTACCATAATAATTTCTAGAATCCTCAAGACATGACTTAAATGTCACAAACAATCTTTTGCAACACTTACAGAGAAGGCAAGTAAAGCAGACTTAGCCATTTTTACATTTTTTGCTAGCTTAAGCATGTTGTTTCATGCATTCCTAACCAAGAGCAACATGCCTGTACCGGGCTGGCAGCTATAGTCTCCCTAGTGATTACATTTTTAAAAAACTTGACAGCAAGTGAAGTAAGCCTCTTCTTCAGCATCTCCACCGCTAATACACTGCATGGACTTAGATTCTTAAGTGAACTTGGAAATTACTGAGACTTCTAAGACAATAGATCTCAGGAAAGTGTTCCTGTCTTCCTTATGAGTTTAATTGATAGGCCGCCAGTATTTGTGGAACTGTGACTATAAATCTCTCTGCACAGATATGTTTCTTTGATTTGAAGGGTATCTGTGTAAATTGTTTTTAGATTCAAAATGTACCTGGGGTCAAAAACATTGACTTCTAAATAAATTGAATATGACATTTTTCTGTATCTTGGTAGTAGACTGGTACACACTGAAAATACACTAATGTATGTAATCTTTGCTACAAGATAATTTGACTTGGTAAGTGTTTAACCGAGCACAGGGTGAAGAGAAAGCATGCTGGGAGCTGTCTCTGCTGGAGGATCTCTGAAGTCAGGAAGACTGACACTTTGGATACATAAAAGACTTTTTTATGGAATCAGTATAGAATAGCCCCTCTTGTGACACTCCTTTCCCCAGTTTCCCAGCCTGTATGAAATGCTTTATGAAAAAGAAATGGCCATTGAAGTTGTGATTTTCAAATGCATTATTACATTGTTATTTGTGATAGTTAAACAGTTTTACTCCACAGGAAGCCTGTTACAAAAATCAAGTACTTTATCTCCAGACACTGATCTGACCCCACATTTCCAGGGTATAAATCTGTGCTCTGTTCAAAATGTACCGTACTTACTTAGACAGACACTCACTTCAATTTCTTTAAAAATACATATTTTAAAGAAACGTGGAAAAGTCTATATTGTGTATTGTTATTGTTTTAATTTTCAATTTAACTTTTAAACTTACAGTATATTTTTCTGTTTTAAGAAGATCATGCA
Organism: Oreocharis arfaki; assembly: GCA_013398015.1. Classification (NCBI taxonomy): domain Eukaryota; kingdom Metazoa; phylum Chordata; class Aves; order Passeriformes; family Paramythiidae; genus Oreocharis; species Oreocharis arfaki. The sequence goes on along the minus strand of VZRR01007737.1, from coordinate 345,673 downwards.
GAAATACTTTCCTTTTTTTCTTCAGTACCTGCTTCTTGGTTTCCTCTTCTCTCTATGTATCTGTTTCTAGAGAAATGGCCTTTTTCCTCCTAAATTTTATATATCGCTTTCCCCTTTTTTTCTCCTACAAAGACGTCTCTTCACATTTCTCAGAAAATCAGTCTCTCTTTCAGAACTTATCTAGTCCATTACATTTTACACACCCTTGGGAAATATCACCAGAAGCCAACAACCAGAACAATAAATGGATCAAAGATTACAACAAAATAGAACAAGAGAAACTCATAAGTAAAAAATAAAAAGGTTCATCTCAGTTGACTTTTTGGAATTACCATACAGGATAGGCAAAGGAAAGCCCACATATATACTTTAAATTCATTATGAGTTGTAGAGCTGCAAAGAATTTGACTGTAACAGGCCACGTACTTTCTGAACTTATCTCAAGGTCACCTGCTTGTGGTCTTGAGAGGATGCCATGGGAGGGAGCAACAGGCCCCTGCTTCTTGCAATCCTTTAAACATCAGGAAATGAAGCTAGAGTAAGGAAACATTGACAGAAACACCAGCTAACACAAGAAGAAAGAATCATGTCTCTCTCTTCAGGAAAGTTTTCAGCATACATACCTCTGCTTTCAAGAGAGAGCATTTTGTTTCCTGGTTATGCGTATTTTTCAAACCCAGTCTTGTTGCTTCCACTGCCCACCCTGCAACACCCTTTGGTGACTTAGCTTGGAGCTCTTTTCCCCATCCCCGTTCCTGGGATGCCTAAAAAAAATCGTTTCTTATGCATCCCAGACTGAGTTGATACCTGTCACTCCTGGTTCTCCAACACAATCTGTGTTATGCCAATGAAGTGCCGTCAAATACACTATGTTCGATGATGATTTCAGAGGTCAGTCATTACAGTTACGAAAACGTGCGGTCTTACAAATTACAGAAAGAATCACCATATCCACTTCCAAATGCGGACATACTGAACATACAACGTGAAGTAAGTCACTAGAATGTCAAAACTGTTACAGATGTTGGCTGACAGACAAAACTCAGCTGTGACTCAGCTTTATATAGGGCAGATATATCACCAGGAATGAAATTATAATCTTTCTTAAAAGCCAGTGGGACTTTGGTGCTGATTTCAAGGGATCAGAGCTTCAGCCAAGACACGCAACGTAAAAGTAAACATGCTGCACTCTTTGGCAGATTTATTGTCGTTTGGTTTAGTATTAACATTATTTCATTACTGCTATTGCAGTAGCTCTTAGTAAGACTAGAAACAGACTGAAATAAGACTACAACACTTGACTAAAATGATCCTTGAGCAACAAATAAAACACTAGCACTGGTATGGCATAGTATTATATTTTATTTTCCCTTTATAAATATATATGTTTTTACCTATATAGATGTGAGGAGAGGATGTGTTTATTTTGCTTTTTATCAGTATTAAAAAAATTTTTCTTGTCATTAGGAAATGTCTTTTCTCTATATTGTAGCAAGATGATGTCCTGGCTCACAGTGTAATCTCATGCATTTATTTCCTATAAAATAATTCAGTTAACTATGAAAAAAAAAGTGATGTCCTTAAAATAAGACTAGGAAACTGCAAGTTTTTGCTGCTCTGAATGCTGAAAATCTAGTAGTAAGTTTACAAAGGTAAAGTTACAATTACAATGTCATTTTAGTTTTAACTAATGTGATAACAGCACTTGCAAGTGCTGCAAATCTATCCATACAACCACACATCCAGTAGCTTACAGTTCTGTGAAAATAGCAGGAAAAGTCTAAAAATAGTTTCAAAGTAGATTCATAGGCCATGTCCAGACTAAGGTGGATATCAGGTTGTATCAGATGTATCTGTGCTACAGTAACGTTCAGCACAGCCTGAAAAGAGTTCTTCAACCTGCCAAAGTATCACTGCTGGCATATTCAAGCTTCTTGGCAAGACTAGGTTACTCTGTGTGATGTGTTTGATGTTGCTGTGGATTCAAGAACATTACCAAAGCATAAAAAAGCTCTTACTGAGCAGCCTGAATAAATACAGTTATACCAGAAGTGAGCTAAACAGCCATAGCTCCCGGGCTACAGAGAAGAACAGGATCAGCAGAAGATGAGGTCGGCTCAGGCCATAGCTCGTGGCGGGGCAGTGTGGTCCCCAAGAGCCCCTGGGGAAGGGAGCTACAGACACAGAACGGACACAGCCCCACACCCCTCTGCATTGAAGGGGCTGGTGCCCAAGGCCTGGGAGGACTGTGACCACCAGCCTGGTGAACTGCAACTGTGCTGTGGTGCTGGTGCACAGAGGAAACGGTTTCTCCACTCCATCATTACTTACTATTTTCTACAATTAACAAATACAATCGTGTTGCATCACACACACCAAACATTTTTTTTGCACCCCAAAATACTAAGTGTTTTAGAGACAGAAAGTAAATCATAGTATCACAGAGTATGCTGAGTTGGAAGAGACCTATCAGGACCACTGAATCCAGCTCCTGGCCCTGTGCAAGACACCCCAAGAATCCCACCACATGAATGGGAGCATTGACCAAACATTTCTCGAACTCTGCCAGGCTTGGTGCTGTGACACTTCCCTGGCGAGCCTGTTCCAGTGCTCACCGCCCTGTGTGAAAAATGTTCTGACATCCAACCTAAACCTCCCCTGACTCAGCTTAGTGCTATTTCCTCGAGTCCTGACAGCGATTGTGACAGTGAAGGGATTCGCACCTG
>VZRR01007737.1:214419-342282 GCA_013398015.1 Oreocharis arfaki | reverse complement strand
GGCGCTGCCCGCGCCCGCGGGCGGCTCCGCGCGGCGGATGCGTTTGCATGAGCGCTGCACCGAGCGGGCGCAGGAAGCGCCCCCGCTCCGCCGCCTCCATCTTCCAGGGCAGCAGGACCTCGCCGCACGGCCGCGACAGCGAACGCCGGGGCAGCGGCTCCGATAGTGCCTACCAGACCCAGAGAACCCTGGACGACTGTAAGACGGTGGGTACCGCAGGCGGGCTTGCCGTAGTTTTTACGTTTTCCGAGCTCTCCCGATGCAGGCAGCGGTGCTGCTCCTCCCGTCACCTTGACTATTCCCATCACGTGCAGTTGCACTGTTTTTAAACCCGCAGTCCCCGCCGGGGTGCTGCTCTGCACCCCAGCTCGCCTCGGTTCCAAAGCGTGAGCCGGGAGGGAAGGCGAGACCTGCGGGGAGCCGGCTGCGGGACGGGGAGCGGAGCGGGCGCCTGGACAATCCTGCTGGAGCAGGAGTCGTCGCCCCGGCACACACACCGCAGAGCAGCTGGAGTTGCTTTTTTGGTAGATCCGTCCAAATCTCTCCCCAAACTTGGGCTTACTGAAGCCTAAATGAGTAAATAGTTGCCTCCAATGAATCACTGCACTATCTGCTTTGCTGTCTTGTGCAGCAACCACACTCTTGCCCTGCCCTAAAATCCTTTTAAATCAAGACAGCATTAGAGGCCTTAAAATTCTGTCCCTGGTACATATATATGGTACCTGTTACCAGTCTTCCCAGAGCAGCTGGTTGCAATTCTAAAACCTCAGCTGAAACACCTGCATCTGTGTTGTTTTTGGACTGACCCATTCTGGTATGAGATTTTTTTCCCAGTCATATTCAAAATGCATTCATCTTGACGCTTTCCTCCAAATCAGCGCCATATGTCCGCTTTCAGGCTCCTTGAGCTACGGTCAGCCTGATACCGGGCCCCAAAATTGCCCCTCCAGCTAGTGACAGATGTAGAAAAAACATGAAGTTGCTGCTACTTTTCTTGACAAATCTGTATCTTGCTAAAGCTCTGTCCAGTAGCATTGAAAATGGAGCTGCTACTTCTATTCCGCTGGATTCTGGCAATTTTTTTTCCCTCTGGTGCTGAAAAATGTGCTGGCAGATTATACACTCTGATACTTCAAAATTGGGAGCGATTCCCAGTGCATGGAAGAACAAAAGCTGCCACAGTAGCTCTATAAATATACCCAACAAGTGGATCTGAGTTCTGCATTTTTTTCTCATTCCCAACAGCATGATGTGGTTAGTTACAGAGAAGTTTTTAGAATTGACTGATTAGAAATAAAGCATGTTTTACAGATGGGTTGTCAAGTTGCAGTAAGATTCAGGAGGTAAAATCAGTGTGGTTTTTTTTCTTGTTCTCTATCTTGATTCAGCAACATACATGTGGTTTTGTTTTCCTGGGCAATGCTGAAGTGGCTGAATGAGTCTGTTTAGACAAGGGATGTCAGGTGAGAACTGGCAAAATGTGTCTGGTGCAACCAGTTACCTGTTGCAGGATGTGACGCTTTGCTCTTCTTCCTAATGCAGGGTAATCACACTATGGCATAACATAGTACAGTTTTTTCCTCTCCACTGCCCTCATGCATTCTCTTAAGCTACAGATTGATAAGAGCTTAAGACCTGTTTAGCAAATATTGTGTCTAGGGCTTTGTTTGGTGTGTGCTTTTGGTTTTGTTGGAGATCTGAGTGTGGGAGGGTGCAGATGTACTGAAACACACTTGGGTTGACTTGCTGCTCCTGAAGCAGAGAAAGCTATTTGCTATTCTTAAATTTAAGTAAGCATGGCCAAAACTATTTTTGATACTAGTTCTCAGCTATACAGTTAATTGCAGTGGGTTGCATGAAGGGTATGAGTGTTACGCTGCAGAAGCAACTCGTTTATTTTCTGAGCCTGAGAATTTGAGGGCTTGACACTAAAAATTGGTAGCTCTGATAGACTGCAGTCTCTTAGCATGTTTTTATGTTGGGGTGTGTTGAACTTCTAGTGGTAACAATGACTGCAGAATTATGAGCAATTACTCTTGTCTGTTTTTATGTAGTTTGGAAATTGAGGTCAAAACATAGATAAATAAATATTCTGTTCTATTACTCCAATCCTTCCGCCCCCGCCACCATGTGGAGCAAATGGTCTTATGTGCATTCTTTCAGAAGGCAGCAAATGCTTCATTTCCCTAAAATGTAATTCCATGTATGTGATCAGTGGAACTAAACAATAATTATCTTTCCATCATTGTGAAATTACCCATTTATCTGATAACATCCATGTGTATCTGATGGTTATTGGATTTCTGTAAAGGCTGTAGTGTTTATTTACTCCGTTGTTTCTTTTTCCCACACGCTCTTTAGGAAAGGTGCTTTCTGGAATTTTAACAGGAAAGTGCCTGTCTCGTACATCTTCTCAGCCAGTAACAGCAGATGAGTTTTAAGCCTGGAATCTGGATTAAAGGAAAGTGACAGAACAGAAATCATTACAAAATAAATTAGCAAAATTGCCAATTTAAAAGCAAATGCTACATTCCAATCTTTAAATATGCTGTTAATCAGGAAGCAGGAGGAGCAAAGGCAATAATTTCTGGAGATATTTTTGTCTTTCATGATAGCAAAAAATAACCTCATGCTACTAGTAAAACAGATGGTTTTTTTGTCTGCTTAATATTTAATACTAATAACTCAAACACTTTCAGATATTAGAAGCAGAAACACTCCTTTTCTACAGATGAACATTTATAGCTCACAGAAGAAGCAGCTGCCATGGAGGCTCTAGTCGTTTACTGAATCGTGTACTCTTCATACTATGTGCTATGAAATTGTGATCAGCAGGAGCAAGCCCTAGATTGGGCATGCTTTTAAAAAACTGGATTGTTTTTGCCAATGTACTTAAAAATTCTCATGTATGTGAATTGTTTTTGTTTTTCAGCTTGTCCAGGATTTCAATACCCAGGTGGCTCTCTATCGGGAGCTGGTCATTTCTATTGGGGATGTCTCGGTCACCTGTCCTTCTCTGCATGCGGGATTGCACAAAACTCGAACCCAAGGATGTGAGATGGCATATCAGGCTCATCAGAAACTAGCAGCAATTTCTGGGTAGGAGGCAACTTATGTTTAATTAAAGCCATATTCATGTGCAAATCTTTGTTAAATGCTACATTATGGAAACTTTCAGGAAAAGCATTAACTTGTGTTTCTGTTTTAGTCATAGAGCTGTATGTCCACAAATTTTGCAGAATGCTCATATCCGTATCATAGTACAATTTTGGATCAAATCCTGGTCCCCTTACCAAGAACCAATCCTTCTGATTTCACTGGATGCTTTTTATGAGAGACAAACAGGATTTTACTGCGTATCGCTACAGATCAAGTGGGAAGCCATGCCCTTCAAGGGTGAAATAGCAATAGCTTTCTGCTCAGTCTTTCATTGAATATACTCAATTGAATAGTTAAGAGACAATAGCTCAGCTCAACTAGAGACTCAACAAAATTAGATCAAAATTAGGTGAAAATTGAGCAAGGGAGATAGAAACACTAGTCTGAAAATTTGTGTTTACATTCTACATGGTTTTAAACTCTTGTTTGTGTGAAATAAGAATGAAAACTTTGCCAGTATATAATGTTTTAGTTTATTCTGTGGTATTACATTATGTACATTCCTTTCCATGGTGACAGAATGTATTATCACATACTTGAGACTATGTCTCAGTGCAAGATCAACCATCATAAATTGCTGTTTCTTGAAAAATGGGAATTCATGCTGCTAATTCCATGTGGGTTCTTCACAGTATGGTGACTGGGGCATTTGTATTTATACATTATACATATATATTGTACCCCCTGAGTCATGTCTTTCTGATTACACTTTGTCAGAAGTTTCTGCATCTGTCTACCATAAGCCATTGTGCACCACTGGAAAAAGAAACCTTCTTTTTTGCAGCTCTGCCTAATCCCCATTGAATTTCTTTCATCACTTTAATATATATGAGAAATCTGTCATAGACTTGGTGTGTAAGTGGAGCCCCCACTAACAAACCAAACAAAAGAAGATACTGGTAGGATGTTTTAGTAGAATTGCCACCATTTTCAAGTAAGACTTTGTGCAAAGTCACTTAAGTTGCATTTGTGACCTCTGATTTGTTCCTCAAAGAAAATACATGCTTTTAAAATAATAAAGTCACTGGGAATTTTAAGAAAACCCCACCAATGAATAGACATAGTTCTTTTTAACCGATATGCTGAAAATGTGAAAACAAGCAGTAGTGACATTTATCTGGTGTGCTTTCAGACTCAAAAGAAAAACTAATATAAACCAAAATAGTACATTTGAATAGCTTAACCTGTTTTGTAACTTTTAAGTATTTTTCCCCCGTAAAGAAAACAATTGATACATGCTCATTTAGAAAGTACAGAGGTTTTTTAAGCAGTGATTTTGCAGTTAGAAGTCTGTCATATACACAAAGATGTCCTGAAGGTTGTGCAGTTGCTGCGAGATTGACATTTGGCTAATCTAAAACTGTTTTAAATAACTGTGATAATACTGTGATATCCATAACAACTGGTAGGTGTTAGAAACTCTTTGGAAATTACTTGTTTGGTTTGACAGACATTTTACGAGATGTGCTTTGCATCTCCACCCTCCTGTAGCTGAGGAAAGCCATATGAGAGAAATTAACTTTTTTGGTGTATTTGTGAGGAAAGGTGGGAGATGAAGATACAGCAAGAATTCAGGGTAGAAAAGAAATAGAAGGAGAGGAGTAATAAATAGTCTCAGAGATTCAGTCTTCAGTTCAGCAGAAAGACTGATGCAGCGCATATGATATAGGATCTGGATCAGGAATCTAATTGGATAGGAAGAAAAAGTGTGAGGAAGAAAAATGCTTAGGGACAGGAATGCATTAAATCATCCTCGGTATTAAATAATCAGGAGGGTTGTGTATTGCTCAGAAACCACTGTTAGTCAGCAGATGGGATGGAGGCTTATTTAGTTCACTGCTTTAGTTCAAAATGCACAGCACTGCACTGGGTAACACAACAAGGTCTGTCTTCCAAAATTTATTAAAGAAAATGTATTGCTTTCCCACCTAGAAAGAATAATAGCATGTAGCCATTTATGTTACCACACGATCACGTTTCACAAAGGAACAGCATTCTATTAATTCCATCAGTAATGTTCAGTTAGTCTCTAAGTGATCTACTTGAGATGTTGCAGGGCACTCTTTCTTTTTTGAGAAGCTGATGTCACTGTCTTAAGACAATACTAGATTCATCTATTTTGTTTATACTGATGTTTTCCTTGGAAAATTAGCAGACAGCTTAATGTTATGCTATTCCTCTTTGAATATATCGGGATTTCGCAGAATCACAGAATTGTTAAGGTTGAAAGGGACCTCAGGAGATCATCTGGAGATCACCTAGTCCAGCTCCTGTAGGCACTAGTGCATTTGAAACTCTTAAATGCGTGCCTGACTTGGGTGATTAGAAGAGGCACTTATTTCCTTTCCTAATTCACTTGTTCTGCAAGACTAAGCAAGGTAACAAAGAGGAAAGATGGAAAGACTTGGAAGGAAAGAAACAAAAACAGATCCTCTGGTGCTGGGGAAGGCAGCTCTGGGAAGAAATGCAGAAACTGGGAAGGGAAAGAAACGCTGAGGTGGAGATAATGCGTTAGAAACTGAGCAGGATAGAAGTCACGAGGACAGAAAGATACGTTGGTCATGGGCATATCTGTTTTGGAATATTAGGCAGACATCAGAGTAGGACAGTAGTGTAATGGGAACAAGAACAGAAAGCTGCAAGTGTATTTGTAGAAAAAGGATACACTGATATGCCAACAAAACCAGATTCAGCTAGAGAATCAGAGGAAGTGGAAGTCACACTTATGTTTTAAAAACTGAGAGAAAGAAAGACAAAGGAGATGATGAAAAAAAGACGAGGTAGCAAGGAAACGTAAAATCTTATAAAGTCCACACTGGATTAAATCATATCACCCCATCTAGCTCGAATCTGATGGCTGCTGGTAGCAGAGATTTCATAAAAAATAAGCAAAGATAAAAAAAACAGGCTGTGCATAGAATGATGCCTTCCCTCGTGTACTTGCTGCTACCCTGCACTCAGTAAGCAAAGGCTGCATCTGAACAATCTGTATCTTAAAAGTGTGAGCTCTCACTGAGGATTTCAGGATTTCCCTAATATTAAGATCTTTTACTCAAAAGTGCTGGGGATGAGCAAGGACATCTTTATACTGTGGTGTATTTAAAAATCTATTTACTAAAAAAATATTATTGAAAAAGGAAACTTCGAATTAAGTCTCCAACTTAACAGGGCCTCATAGATATTACAACCTCTTCTTTACTTGTTCTGATATCTTTTTCTTATAGAAATAGTGAAATTTTAGCAAAGCAGAATAAAGATTAGAAATAAAAATAATCTAAATTGAAATATCCTAGTTCTAGTTAATGTTCTTTTAGGAATGCAAATCAAAGTAAACCCTCTTTTCAGTGCTGGTTTTCTCAGGATTTCAGGTCAATTCCACTCTCACGCTAAAAGTTCCTAGTGATTTTTAATGAGCTGTCTTCTGAAGGTGAGTAAGGTTTGGTCCTTTCATTACGTTTTCTGCTGTATAATACAGCAGAAATTAAAGATCTCAGATTATTTACATTGTGCAGCCTTGTAGTATTAGTTGTAATGGTCAAAACTGGAGAAAGTACAGCAACAAGAAAATGAGTCAGCATGATTTTTTCCAAGAAAAAGAAAGGAAAAATACTTATAGTAGTAAGAAGATGGGGGGAAAAAAGATGCAGATCTCTGTTATGGAAGGGAGTCTGCTTTATGGAATGATAGAGTGGTGATCTGTTAGAATTCATCAGATAGGGAGCTGGCTTTATACATGGAGTCCACTAGGTCTGGGATGTCAACAGAAAGATAACTCAGAACTGTATTTTAAGATACAGGTCTGCACAACTGTGCACACACTTTTGTAAATGTCCTTACATATTCTCAAGCACTTGATATGCTTACATAATGTGTGCACTTGGCACACTGAAACCAGAACTGGCAGTATCTCTCTGACAGTCTGATATATATGTTGGCAGTGGCTTTTTTTGCGTGAAACAGGGCTGTGTGAGGAGCTCAGGGGTGCATGGCAATGTATATCTGTGTGAGCATAGCTCCGAAAATGGTTTTTCTGTTTTTCTGACCAGTGTTGTAAAGTCCAAAATCTAAGGAGGAATAAACCTCTACACCAGTACATGCTGGGGCAGCAGCTTTGCAGAACAGGATCTTGGGGGTTCTGGTGAGTGTCGAGTTTAACATGAGCCAGTGCTGTGCCCTTGTGCAAAGAGGGCCAGCAGCCTCCTATGCTGCTTTAGGTAATGTTGCCAGAAGGGCGACGGAGCTCGTCCTTCCTTTCTTCTCAGGGCTGTTGCGTCTATATCTGGACTGCTGGGTCCAGCAGTGGGCTTCCTAGTAGAAAAGAGAAAAGGACATACCAGAGCAGGTCTAGTCAGCTACCTTAAAGATGGTTAAGCAGCATCCCACATACAAGGCAAGGTTGACAGACCTGGGATTGTTTAGCTTGGAGAAGAGAAGGCTTGGAGTGGGATATTATCAACATGTATAAAAAATACCTGATGGAATACTGAGAAGACGCAGTCAGACTGTTCTCAGTGGTATACAGCAATAGGACAGCAGGTAAAAATTGAAATATAAAAAAAATTGATTTTTTTTTAACTCCTTTTGTACTGAGAGGCAGGTAGAATATTGGAACAGGTGCACTGAGAGGTTCTAGAGTCTCCATCCTTAGGAGATACTCTGAATTCAACTAGTCATGGCCCTCAGTAACCCTCTGTAGCTGACATTGCTTTGAGCAGGAGGCTTGAACCAAATTAGTTCTAGATGTCCCTTCCAGCCTGTGACAAAGTCCTCATCAATCTCCTTGGGAAAATTCAAAGTCAAAGTTTCCTTATTTGACACTCCTATGCATCTGTTACTTTTATAAAATAGTTGTTAATTTTAAGTTCCCATGAGTTCAAGAAGAGTTGAGAAAGCCGCCTAAAAGTCACATCCCGATTGCATTCCTGTGCACAAAAAGATTATCATAGTGTTGCTTAAAGCTTTTAAATTTTTGTAATTTCTACTGTTGTTTTCCTTTGCAGTCTACAGTAGGAATTCTCATGTTTTCAATACGCACCAAATAGTAATTTCTCAGAGCTAATTAGTATGAGGTTGTTTCCTAAGGCTGTTTTAAAACATTCTTGTGACACTCAATTGTGGCCAATTTTTTACTGAACTGTCTGAATTTTCCCTGAATTATGAACCTTCAAAATTATTATCTGCTTTCTAAAGCACACAAACAAAAAAGACTGTTTCAAAATATTTTACAAATTAATTGAAAAGAAGACTCCAGACTTATAAGTTAATGAAAGCTGTATTAAGACAGGCATAACAGAAAGCATTTTAACTGTTTAACTGCAGATGTTAAATAAAACTCTGCTGCCAGTCAGTATTAGCTGAGCAGAAAAAAGCACCGCAACACTTAGGTCAACAGGGAAAAATTTTTATAATCGTGGTTCAAAACCAACTTTATGCCAGCAGATAGAGCAACAAACCAGAGGTCTGCCCCAGCTAGATACCAGTCAAGCAGCATTTATGGAGATCTCTGTCCTCCCTAGACATCTTTACAGTCACTGCCATAGTACTCCTCTAAGTGTATGTGTCAGATGGGGAGAGTGATAATGTCGATCATGGGATTCTGAATCACAGGCACTTCTGCTGTATCTCCATTGGAGATGTTAGCATTGTTTCAACTGCCAGATGAAAGTTAAGAAGTAAGGTAGGTGCTTCTTAGAGATTGCACCAGATTGCATGATAACCAGAATGTGGCATGATAAAATTATAATTAAATATCAAAAATAATGTTATGATATGTAAGAAAATAAGGAAAGCAGTCAATATTCACTGCAAGAATCAATACTGTTATACATGATAATACCAGTAGCATAATGCCCCCTGAATCCATACAAGGTTTTGTGATTTCTTGCTAAAATGTTGTAGATGTTTTAAACAGTAACAGCTTAAAGCTCTGACCTTAAAAATCCTGTGAAGTAAAAAATACTGAGATCTTCCACTTCAGAAAACTCTTGGAAGTATAAAACCTCATTTTGCTCTCACATACTATAAAAAAAATTATATTAAAAAAACCGATACTGAAAGCATCTCAGGAAGTTGTTTCAATGTGGCATGCTAGATCCCACAATTCTTACAATCATTTGGTAGCACCTCAGTTAGGAAATTGTCCTGATGATTTAACTGTGACTGTCCAAAATTAGTAAAGTCAGGGAGATCTTTGTCTCCTTCCAAATAAGAGCTTTTCAGGATGTGGAGCAAGTTCATTACTGAGCATTCTTGCCATATAAAGTCTCATTTTCCTTGAACTTTGACATTCAGCTTCTGTAAACATTTACTGGAATTTTCTTACATGCTTGAAATTTTCTTGTAATTTTGAGCATATCAGATTCTAGAAGCAACTTCTGACAATGTTTATTCATCTTTGTTTGTCTGGCATGTCTTCACTGTTTTCTAAGTCCTGAAGTGATTGCAAACTTTGTACTGGGTATCAGAGGCTATACCTGTTCCAGGGACTCAAATCCCGTTTTGACTAATGGGAGCTTGTCTACATGGGAATGTTTTGATAAACAAGCTCAGATGTGGGTAGTTTAACATACCACTTAAGGACCAAGTAGTGCATGATAGTGCAGTAATTATTCCCTACCTTACTCCTTTCACAACAGGGGAAAATTCACATGTATTTTTCTGAATAGATTCCTTGTAAAAAAATTCTCTAATTATACAATCCACATGCGTCTAAAATGATGGAAAGAGATGGCAAAAAGATAAAACTATTTTCTATAGAACTGAGTTAAGGTGGGTTTACGTATTAAGAACAAAATCTGTTTACTCAATTTAAGTTCCAAGTTGAAAATGAAGTCATTTAAGTCAGGTGCTTCAAGTTCAGAAAGCAAATAATGGAAGAAAAACAAAGGTTATTTGCTAAGGCTAGAATTCTCAAAATAGCTGACCTCTGTAGAATGATTTTTTCTTTGTACCTTTGTCTTTGGAAGTGCTTTAATAGGTGTTTGGGACTTGAATACCTTGAAGATACAAGGTATTAATATCTCCCTTTATAGATCTGTCTTTCATAACTGGAGGCCAGATTTAGTAAAGGCCAAACAGACCTAAAAGTGAAATAATTTCTCTGTTATTTTTCTATGTTCAGAACAGCAATTCTGAAAATTCTGGAAGTTCTACATCTGCAGTAATACAGCATAACTTAGTTTTGATGAAGTGGAAGCACCTTGCCTAATGATAGACTTCACCAGCAGTCAGGACAGTTTTCTTGCTTGTCCAGGTTCTGACAAGATTGCACCCAAAGGTGCTAGTCCTTGGAGCCTGACACACACTGACCGTTTTGGGCTCCTCATGGAACACAGTGGCCCCTGCCGCTTTCTTTTAGGCAAAGCTGAAGGTGAGTCGATTTCTAGACCACTTGCACCTGCCTCCCAGAAAAAAGAGAGGGAAGTGAGAAAAGGGGAAAGTGTGCGCTAAAAGTAGAGCAGGCATCTTTGTCAGTCTCTTACTTGCCCCTTTCTCCCATCTGACACTCAATTAGCGCATTCACAGACCCTTCCAGTGCAGTGCTGCCACTGCTGAGACTCTAGGACTGCACATGCTGGGTAAGCCAGACAGGTAAGCCTGCCACTTAACGTGAAGGGTCCTTCCAAGAGCCGGGAAGCTATGTCCCAGCCCAGCAGCCAGGGATGCTGCCCATTTTTGAGGATCGGCACAAACAGCAGTATTCTCCCTGGGAGGCATAAAGCAGCGTAGCTGTTCCTCTGTGACATGACCTGAAGCTATGAGGTAGTTGTGGAGAATGAGGGGGCACATGGCCGTCTTCTGACCCAGTGGAAAGAGTATTTTGCATGAGGAAGCAAAACAGTGTTGGGGTCTGCTCTGTACTTGGGTTTCAAGCAGTGCCATTGCAGGTAAACATTGAATTCCTTTGTGGTATTCTAAGTCTTGCTCCCATGTTTTTCTGTGTTTTAAGCAGATGAAACACATAAAGACACAGAGGAGCAGAGATTCAGAACTCAGGTAAAGGCTGATTATTCCTCAGCAATCTGTATCTTCACCCTGGCGAACTGCACAGTACCTTGGTCTAGGGTTGGAGTAGCCTGCAGGTTTAGGAGTGGCCTGCAGGTTTTCTATTTTGACATGCCCTCTACATTTGTCACTCCCATTATAGGTTCCTGGAACCTGGAAGATGATACCAAAAAGTAAGATATTATTGTAATTCAGGTCCTTCAGTGGAATGTTCTCTGCTGTGCATGAGCAGCATTCCACTACAGTTAGATTTTAGAGGGGCTGTTTCTCAGGGTCTTAACTCATTGATAATGGAGTATTCCAGCCATAGGTAAGACTATTTATCTGTAGCAATGGTTGAAATAACTAATCTGTTTTACATTCCTATTTTGAGGTATACAAACCTTTGCATGAGAAATTTAGGTGAAGGAAAACAACATACGTTACTGAAGATATTTGGGGACTGAATTACGTTGGTAGGGCCTCTTTAGAAACGCTGCAGAATCAGAGGTGACCTTTTTGCAGAAAATTCAGTGTTTCTGCCAGCAGTCTCTAACTTTATGCCGTTCTCTTGCCCCATTTTGTCCTTTCAGAAGATCTGCTCTCTTTGTTGGACATGAAAAGCTTTTCTCACCTTTACTGTGCAAGTCATTTTCTCAGGGGGTAGTCAGCCAGAGGATCCAGCAGTTAGTTACATCCCTAGAAACAGGAACTGTGGGGATTTTGAAAAGCCCACGGAACTTAAACATGGACTCTGTTTTGACAGTTGCTGTTACCTTCACTTCACTCCGGATGTTCTCATACCCTTTTCTCCTTTGTCATTGGTGTTTTTCCAGTGTTTCTGTTTCTTGCTTTTTTTTCCTCGTAGCCTGTCTCCAAACAGTAATGAAATTAACATCTGATTTGCTACTGTCACGTTAACTGTTTGGAAACTCCTCATGGCAGAGTCTTGAATGTACATATAAAAAGCCCACTGGAATCCACTGACCTTTAGATCTGTGGCATTACTGTAGTAAACATGATGAACAAAAATAATAATTTTTTCAAACTTCTGTGTTCTGGGAAAAGTCTGAAAAATCTCATTCAGCCTCTGACTGATGTTTCAGATGAATCACTTATTAAATAGGTGTACCAGTACTTACTGTCTCTGAAAAATACTTAGTAATTTTACATCATATTTCAATATTTCAAGGAAAAGCATTGTTTTCAAATATTCTGTTATATTATTGCTATTGTTTCTTTCTAAGTAATGCACATGAATATTGTATTTTTATCATGCTGTTTTTGTAATTTATTTCTTTTGGAATTGATTTTTAAATGTCAGTTTGCTGGAATTCTAAGCCCTGACATGTAACAGCACATAGCAACTCCTGTTGCTATGTCTTGTCATGTCCTGTCACAAGTGGAATCAGTTAATAAGCTCTTCTTGAGCAAAAACCTGGGTGTTAATAGCTTATGTCAGTAAATAGTGCTTCACAAGGGGATCTAGAGCTAAACTTTAGAAGGTATTTAAAGACAGAAGTACATCTGATTATGAGCCTTTCTTGTTTCTATGCCCACAAAAATTAGGGGTCAGCCAGAGAGCCAGAGAAGCTTCCATGGTTCAAAATTAATGTTAGACCAATCCAAAATAAGTTTTTCATTGCAGTGTTTCTGAAAAAAACAATGTACTGAAACTTCATACCTGTTTTTGCAGATGTAAATAAAAGTTACACTTGTGCTAATCTGTAACCAAGATAGCCAAGAAACATGCCTTTGTGTCCCCATTAGGCCCATTGTTTGGAGACTTGTTTCAATAGCGTATTTCAGTATTTCTCTTCTGTAGGTTTCTAATGAAACACAGCTAAAGCTAAGAATTTAGTGACAAATTTTTAGTGGTTTTTTCCTGGTCATTTTCCTAAATACGGTTTGATTAAGAAATCACACATAGCTGCAATTTTTTGTGTTAGGCACTCTGCCTATCTTCATTTTGGTTAGCTTGGCTTATATTGTTCTCAGAAAATCAATTCTAGTTCTCACTGAATCTTATAAAGCCAGACAATGTTAACAATATGTTCATATATCTTAAAAGAAGTGAAAACATGAGATAATGAAGTTATGCATTAGAAAGGCTTCCGCATGCACCCGTGGAATTCCACATGTACTGGGATTTTGCTTCTGATTTCTTACCTCTTTTTTTTTAAGTTTTGGACTGAAAATTGCCAGATAATGGAAATGTTTTTACTATTACTCAGTATTTCTCAACATTCTGGAACACTGCTCTCTAGTTAGAAAGGAACCATTTTGATTCTGTGCCCCTTACTGAAATCAGCCGAGGGTGTTGCCAAGTTAATTGTGCAGGGCCATGCAATTAAGAGCATGTCCTCCTCTCAACCCACGTTTGGTCATGCTCTTTCAAGTGCTGCACTTCTGCATAGTCAGCTAAGAAAAGACTTCACACTTACTGCGATCTGTGTGGTACGTGGAGGTTTGCTCTAGTAAGAGATCAAATAGCAAATGGTAACTACTCTTAAGAGCATCGTTAGTACCTTGCAAGATCATTCCCCAGCCGTGGGAGATACCAGTTCTGTCAGGCCTACACTGGAAAAATTCCAACCAATTTCAACAAGGTGTAAAAAAATATGTTGTAATTTTTCTAATTGCTTTATCATTCTGTTTCTGAACAATTAGTTAAATATTTGAAACCATTATCTGGGCATTAAGGTCTCACCTTGATGCAGCATTAAATGAAGCATTCCTTAATCCAGAATACTTCCAGTATTACCAGTTAAATGCTGTTAAAATTCATATTTTAAAATTTAACATATACTGAAGTGTTGGCTGTTAATGAATAGAATTTTCTCCTTGATGGGTACATTTATAGATCTACATTTACGTTTTCCACATGATTTTTAACTGTTGGAGAAATAATGTACTGAATTATTTGTATATTAACATAGAAGGTCTTCCTGTCTCTTATGTTCCATTTTTTATCTTGCTATTGTTATCTTTCATAAGAATACTTTCATCATGAATGTTTCCTGGCAGCAGATCTGGCGTAAGAATTCAAATACTGGCATATTAAATTCTGTGCTCAAAGTTGTTGGAGAAACTGCTTCCCATTTTAGAAGAAAACAAGTTTGCATTTATTGTGTGAGCGAAGAGACGCTGGCACTTCGTATCTGTGTCTATCAGGGCAAGACAGATCGTTGCAAATGTACTGTTGGTAACCGTGGCAGCACGGCAAATGGTTGAGTGGCAAAATATTTAAAAGTGCCATGTTTGTACAGCAGCCTCCAGTTATTTTCAGCAGTTCTGGAGTTGTTACTGTGGTGAAACAGCACTATCCACCCTTATGAATTTACAAGGCCTTCCAAAAAGATCCCTGACACCAGCAAAGCAGCGTTTGGTACTTGGGAGTAGTATAACAACTGCAACCACAGTACATAAGGCTGAGCAGGGTGAGGCTGTGTGCTGAGGGAGCAGTGCCTTCATGCAGGGTGAAGAGCCCTAGTGCACCAAAGTCATGGACATTCCAAAGTCTGGGCATTTAATTTAGCTGCAGACCTACTCAAAGTAGTGTGTGTACAGCCTTTTGCAATTCATTTTGCATCATTCAGGATGCAGAAATGAGTAGTATGTCTCTGCAGCTGCTCATACATGATACTGAATGCCTAAGGAAAACTTAATGGAGAAATCCTTGTTTCCCAAGCAGAAAAAAAGGCTTTTCAAAGAGGGAAAAAAACAGAAGTAACACCAGTTCACAGAGTCAAGTGGAGACCAAAGCAGGATTAAAACATCTGAAGTGCAGAAATTGCAGAGTTCTTTTTGCTAGAATACTTCTTCCTGAACACATTTTATCAACAGATGGTTTTAAAAATTTCTTTTTCCCTATGTGAATTTAAATTCAGGAAGCTAATCTATTTCTTTTTTCTTTTTTTTTTTCTTTTTTTTTTTACACATTCAAGTTTTCTCAGTCTTTCAGCTGTGATTTTTAACTACTCTTATAGATTTGGTTTGTGAAGTATCTGGTGGAGCTGTGTGAGATTCTTTTACTGATTCTATAACAGTTTTTCACTTGGAATACTTTTATATGGAGGTATTTTAACATTTG
The DNA here is from genome assembly GCA_013398015.1 of Oreocharis arfaki. Lineage (NCBI taxonomy): Eukaryota > Metazoa > Chordata > Aves > Passeriformes > Paramythiidae > Oreocharis > Oreocharis arfaki. The sequence goes on along the minus strand of VZRR01007737.1, from coordinate 327,047 downwards.
GGTTTTTTTAAAAAAAGATAAAAAATACTCTGAGGCATAAGCATGACATGTTCAAAGCACTCCTAGAAGCATTTGATATCTACAGAATCCTAAGCACTGCCTTATTCTGAGCAACCTGGGAGTATCTACTGGATGTGCTGTTTTTTTTCCAGTTTTGAATTGCAGCAGTCACAGCGTTTGACCAATAGACAAAAAAAGAAATTATGAAAATACATAGATCTTCTCAGTAATTGTTAATGCAATATAGCTCTTATCCAAATCACAGTGATACTCACAGAACATCCTCCCTTCACTTTAAGTGGTCCTGGTACCAAGGTGGTTTGTAATAATTAGAGGAAAAGCGAATACCTTGTTCTTTGCCTTTTCTCATTCTAACATCTCTTCACAACTGCTCTGGTTTTCCCACTTTGAAATATGGAAAACCAGATATATGAGTTACAAACAGATAGCAGATATTCAGATCACTCTAATGCTTTATGGAATGCCTTTTGGTAAAAAAATTGAAATTTGTATTCAGAGAAGGTACTAACAACAGAAATTAAATGGAAAAAGGAAGTGTCACAGATCTAAGGAATCATCCGGTTTAGTGTCCTGTGAATGGTCAACAGCAGATGGCATCGGTTGCCTGCAGCAGAGTTCCTTCTAAATCCAGTATGTTTGTAGTTCGTTGTGACCTAGATCCTACAGCATCAAATACCAGACACATTTAACTCTCCTTCAGGCTCTCTGGAAGGTTTGACCCTATTTGTCCACACACATCACAACCAAATTCGAAAATGACCACACATCAGATACTAGTTTTCATAAAATTTCTATACAACTATTATTCAAATGAGCTGCATGGGAGTGTAGGTATGAATCCACTTATGTTTTGCGGACTTTGGAAAGGTAGAGTTTATAAATCCTTCATTAATGAACAGTGATTAAGGAACATTTTAAAGAACACGGAAGCTTAACTAAAATTGAAGGGCGAATGCAGAGGCAGCATGACTTTCAGCTGCCTGCAGTGAAGTTAAAAGAGGCTGGGCTTGAGCCTGTCGGATGGCACAAACTTATCTGTGCTTTCTCTACATTTTTATCAAATTCATTTGAGAACAACTTGTTGATGCTGACAAGGCAGGGTTCTGAATAGGAATTTCTTAGATAAGCTTAAGAGTTACTGCATATACAGCTAATCTCACTGTCTCCTTCTTGGTTAGCACAGATCTTTTCAGGAAGGTCTGTGTCGTGGTTTGGATTTATCTGGTTTTTGTTGTCATATAATTTGAGACTGTGAGATTCTTTGTTTGGCTTAGTCTAGAGCTAAGCAAGGCTGACTTGAGAGCTCACCCAAAGTTTTCTTTCATCTAACTGGACACCACCTTCTCAACAGGGAGTCTGATAACTGCAGAGAGAAAAGTTCAGTTCATGTTTGGCTAGTGCAGAAGTCTCCTGGATTTCTCTAAAGTAGAGGCAAGGGACAGACAGCTGAAGGAAGGAACAATGGGCTTGGAGTTGGTTTCTGCAAAGGTGTGGTGGTCAAACCTTGATTTTTATTTTTTTTTTATTTTTTAAATCTTATGAGAACTCAAAAGCATAGTTGAAGACACATGCAATTTCATTTGGAATTCTGAGCACTTAGAAGTATCCTACTGGGGATTTTAAGCTTAGCTACAGTGGGGGTTTGTCTTGAGCGAACAGCCAAACTCCCACCCAGTTGCTTGCGTATGCACTCCTCAGCATGACATGGGGAGAAGACAGGAGGAACAAGAATGAGAAAGATTGGGTGGAAATAGGGACATTAACTGTCTGTAGAGCAGGCTTGACTTGGGAAAGATTGCCCTAATTTATTGCCAATTAAAATAAAAATAATTATTAATGTAACTAATGGGAAAAGACATATATTAAGCTAGCACCTTTTCTGCCTCGCTTCCGTGCTCAGCTTCAGTCCAGGCTCTTGTACCTACCCCCACCCTCCTGAGCGGTGCAGGTGGGCTGGGAGTGGGGAGTTACAGTCCCTAACCAATCAATCTGCTTTGTTTCGTCTTCCTCCTCACACTTTTCCTCAGCTCTAGTGTGGGCTTCTCCACAGGCAGCAGTCCTGTCAGGAAAATCTGCTCTAGCAGAGGCTCTCCACAGGTGGCAATTCCTTCAGAAAAACCCATCTGCTCTGGTGTGCTCTGTGGGCTGCAGGGAAGATCTGCTCTGCCATGGAGAACCTCCTCCTTTCTCTTACCCTGATATTCCCTCTCCTGTTTCCTACTCCTTTTGTTCCCTCTCTCTTTCTCCCTGTGGCTATTTTTGCCCTTTTTAAAAATTTAAAAATTTTGCCTTTTGAAAAATAAGTTTTTGCTCAGCAGATGGGTTCAGCTGTGTCCTGCCAAGGATCCTTTGCAGAGCTGCAGGAACTGTCTGTGTCCAGCACAGGGAAGCCCCTCACCTCATCCCACAAAGGGCACCCTGTTGCCTCCATCACTACCAAAACCTTGCAAATGCACCCAACATACCTAGTGTTACCTGGAGTGGAGTGAATTTTAATAAAATCTCGTGTTTCAGTGCTGTTTTACTCAGGTACGAGAAGGTGTACTGAGTGATTTGTAATTGGGTTTGTCCTCTAGTGGAATAGATTGGATAGTGCTCTCGTAATTTACTTCTTGCCCATTCCTGAGTTAGTTTAGCCATTAAAACTCACTTCTGAGGGGAGAAGTATAGAAAATTTTGGTCTGCGATTCTGATAGTTTCAAAACTATGTTTTTCAGAAAAAAAGTTACCATGGTATGTAAATTGTTCTGGAAGCATCTAAAATGCTATCAACCTGAGAGTGAGCAATGTCTCTACAATATGAGTCACTGCATTGTGGTTTTGTTCTGCTGGTTGTGTCATATACTCAGATTGACTCCATCAGCCTTATCAGAGCTATTGGAAATTTTCACTGGTCTAACGAAACTAAGCCTGATCATGTGTCTTCTGTTATTGAGAGCACTGTTGTAACTGCTTCAAAACAACAATCTGATTTAATAAGAACAACATTGCAGACATTTATGGGTCTGCTAGAAAGAAAAAACCCTGCTTTTTTCCTGTCTGGACTGGGGTGTGGTATAGCAATTTTATCACAGTATTGCATAAGAAGAGAACAAAAAAACAGCACATGGTACTGAAGCTGACAGCAGTTTGTGTACACATTTTCTTAAAAAATAGCCCCAGCAAATGGGAGGAGCACAAATAAGAACGTTTTCCCAGGAACTGTTCAGAAGAAAACATCATTGTTGGACAACTTTTCTACCTACATTCAAAACGAATCAGCTGGTCTTTCGTTGCCTTCAAAGATCTATGGCTACATGATAAAGAAATAAACAATCTGTTTAAGATACAAAAGCAGAGGCAGGTTTATTAGGCTGTTGCATCTGAGCCATAATCAGAGGAGCTTCTTGTACTTGGTATATAAGGGGATTAAGTGAGTCTTCTCTGCAGTATTTGTCACACTTTTCATCCCAACAGAAGCATCAAATGTCTGAGGTAAGTTTTGTTTTTCGTCTTTTTCATCCTTCTACTGCTTTATATTTCTCAACCACAGTGTTTCAGGTACTGACTTAAAATACAATCTACAGGGTAATATTTGTGGACAGTGTTTTTCCACAGCTCATCAAGCCAGCTTACATTATTTTTTGAGGGAAGTACATATATGGAGCGTAAGGCAGAATGTGAGGATTTAATTTTCACTTCTGGCTTGGCAAATACTTATTTTCCTTTGGCTTTTGAAGACAAACAATCTTCATTACATGTCTAGGTAGTTCTTTCAGCTTATAATATTTTGGAACTATTAATACTTTTCCTTAGAGTTAAGCACAGAATTTGTCAAAACAATACTTTCACAAAAAGGTTTATCAAACCCTTCATATAGCTTAGCTATCCTATTGACCAGAGATAGTAAATCTGTCTATATTTTTTAATGTTGTTGATAGTAAAAGTAAATGCTATTCTGTTGTAAATGTGTGACTAAAATTTTTAAGTTAAATTGAGAATTAGACCATAATAATTTTTCATTTTTAGTAGTCTTAAGTTTCACTAATTTCAGTGCAACTGTGAGTGCTGGGCATCTGTGGGAATTCAGGAAAATATCAAGGTGTTTCTCAATTATAACCAACACTTTGGCAGTACAATAAAATCACATGCCATCGATTTTGGAGGAAAAACAGTTTTTTTAAGGAATTTTTACTCTTTTCTGTTGCATTTAAGGAGGAGTATTTTAATCATGTTTATTCATGTATTTTAAAATAATTACCGAAGTAGCTGCGTTCACCTCTCTTAAAGATACCGGGTACAATGTGGTTGGTCTAAGAGCTCCCTCTATAGGTTTTATTTTAAACCTCATCTTAGGAAAATACAAAAGGAAAATAAATTCCACTTCTTGTCAGCGCTTTACAAACATATTCAGTTGAACAACCTTACATGATTTTTAAAAAGCAGTATTTTATGGAAAGAAAGCCATTGATTTTACCAATGGTTAAAGCATGAGAATGTAATAGATTTACTATAGATTTTATAGACTTACTTAAGTTTATTTTTACCAAAAAACTATACTTTTAATAGTAGCCTGATAAACTGCATAACTTAAACTACTGTTTTATATAGGAATAATGCAGCATTTTCACTTTTCTAACTACATTTTATACAGCCAACAATGAGGTCTGTGAGGTCAGCTCGTCTGTGTCTCTTGAGCAGGTGCTCAGTGCTGTGCTAGTTCTCATATATCCAGCTGTACATAAGCTATTAAATAGCTCTGTTGCAAACACCATTTAGCACAGCATTGTGTAAGACTGTGTTATTAGATTTCTCTTGAATAACTTAAGTGGTCTTCTTAAAAAAATCAGCTGGACTAGCTGAAGCTGACCTGGGGGGATAATATTAGAAGTTTGCATGAACTTTTCTTTCTATATAGATATTAATTTGCTATATAACTATTAAATAATATTTAATATTAATTATTAATAAACGTATAATAATCAGCATTCTTAAAATTTATGTCTATACTAGTGCCCAGTTCAAGCATTTCTCATGGCATGGCATTGAACACACAGAAATAGAAAAATTGATAACACTTTAAAAGGAAGTGTTAAGCCATCTACACAGAATTCAGGGATTGTAAAAGAAATCTTTGTGGGCATTCATATCAGAGCTTTTGGCTTTCAGAGATGAAAATGAGGCCTCTATACTTGCACAGAAGAAAGTTGTTTGGTTGCAAACTAATGAAATTGTTGTCATTATTGCAATTAAACACTAATTAAATGGTTTGAGACAATCAGTGAGGGTACTGGGCTGGAAATAGTTCTCACTGTATAAACTTTGTACAATATTTTTCTTGGATATCACTGCTGTTACTCTGGATTTGCAAATGAGAGAAGAATTTTGCTCATAGTCCAATTACAAATGTTCCATGTTCTTGAGAAAACAAGAATGGGCCAGAACATGCATATGTTATTGATGTTTCTAGTTCTTGCTCTCATGCTGTTCATGAATATTGTTTGCAAAAAAACCGCGTAAATTTGTGACAGCAAAAAAAGTCAATTAAAATGCCTATTATTATGCTTTTGGATACTCTTCCAACTTATTTGAAAATAGTAGGCCACTAATAAATCTGAATTGGTTCATGAGTTAAGCATCTTAAATGTCATTGCTGTCTTCCTAGTCTGTACAATTAAAAATTCTGTCACTAAGAGCAAAAATGTTTTAAAGAAAAGTTTTCACCATGTTTGCTTCATAGAAATTTAATAGCTGTAAAAGGAAAACACCGTTTGCTTACACCTGTGTGAAATCTTTTTGTCAGTGACAGCTACTAAGGAACATGGTAAATTGTAAATAAACATTGCAAACAAAAGTCCTGTAATAGCCATGACTTCTGAGAGGTTTGAGGATTTCTAACATCTGAAATAGTGCAGAAAAAAATAGAATAGGCATATTTAAGTTTTATCTAAATCTGCTACAAGGAAATTACCTTGTCACAACATAGTGACTGTTTGTCTTAGGGATAGAATTGTGGTTAAATAATGCTAGTTTTTAGAAGAACTAGACAAATTCAGCTTGACTTGCATGAGAAAGAGGAATAGAACTCCTCTTTCTATCTCCCTATCAAAATGCTCTCTTCATTGAGCAGAAAAAGGTCATCATTATAATCTCTGATGGCTTAAATTTTTTGCTGGTTCCGCTTTGTACAAGAACATGTATGGGGGAATCCCCTTCAGGTGGAATAGACAAGTCAGTGGCTTCAGGACAGAGGATACCTTGGTCACAGAGAAATGTTCAGACATCTAGAAAACCTAAACAGAAGCTGGATTTACTTGTGTGTATATTTGTGGGGCTCCAGGACTTAGGTATTGCGTGAAAGAAGCAATACGTTTGAATACCTAAATTTTGGACCTGTATCCTAGATATGGAAAGTAAATGAATCTCTACACTCTTAAAGTTTTTTTCCCTCAAAGGAATTAACTGTGTGCTTATTGAGAAAAGGGCTGCAACAGTAATTGATGCACACATTGCAGGGCGAGAACCAGAACTGTGGTTGAACCCTTTTTGTTCTGCACCATAGCTTTATTCTGTATTTATGATAAGATGCAAAAAGTATTGTGCATGATAATTCTTCAACAAATCAAGACTTCAGAAGTAGGAAAGTAGACGTGGCTTATGAGGAATGGTCATATTACAGTCTAGCCAAAAGAAATAAGGGCTAGGATGGGCTGGATTATTACCATGTGTTTGGTGTAGCTCCTGTAGTAACAGACCACAGCAATTGTAATTCATGCTGCAATAATTTCCTGCCTCTTTGATGATGTCTACTATGTAATGGATTGACACGTGGAACCAATCTTCCTTTGTCTCTTCTGACTAAATCCAGCATAATTTCTCTTCAATCTTTAGTCTTTTCCAACATTTTGGGTTATTTTGGGGGGTTTTTTAGCCTAACTTTTTCTTGCTTAAACATTCATTTTTTGTACAATCATTTTTTTCATGACTGTGTAGCTTACCACTACTGTGATTCCAGCCTACAGAAGGATGCTTAATGCCTGATTTTACAACTAGGCATGAGAATTGGTTCCTGGGTCTGGGTAAATTATTTTCTTGGTGTCCTAAGCAATTAATTGGAGGTGTAGGATTTCAGTTTTTGTTTTCAAGATTGTTACTACTTTTCTGAAAAAAGTCTCATGCATCCCATTCTCCTTACAGTGCAGTATCACATCATTACTAATTTAAATACAGGGGGAAAACAAACTCAGGCAGAATGTATAGAACAAGTAGGATAAACCTGACTTGTTTCTGATGAGAGTGTCTTCAAAGTATGGTTGATTATGCTTGATATAGGATTTGTAACCTGGACAGGGACTGTTAAAGTGGCCCTGTAATCTCCTGCATCTGTGTCAAGACCAAGGGTAACTGAAACTGGATGGGAAAAGAATGCTTCAGTCTCAAAGAAAATACTTATCCAAAGCTTTTCTTAAAGAGGGGAAAATATCTCAGTCACTTATTTACCTGTTTTCTGAAAACATGCAGAGGACTCAGTAAGGACATGCAATCTTACCAAAGACAGCCCAAGTTTAGCAGTGTTAAGCCTAGAGTTTTATAGATGTAAAGAATGGTTTGTAAAAACAGTTTCATACAAAAAGTTTCATAGTTTGTGAAGCAGATTCAGATGTGCTTGCTTGCAACAGTAAAGAAGTGGACTTTATTACCCTTACATCCTTCTAGTCTCATTCCTAATTACATTTTTCTCTTTTATTGCAGCCCAGAAGATGGTGAAATTCATCCTGAAATCTGTAGACTATACATCCAGTTGCAGTGTTGCTTAGAAATGTACACAACAGAAATGCTGAAGTCCATATGTCTGCTAGGATCACTGCAGTTTCATCGGAAAGGTACTGAATTGCACTAACACACAGATAGATGCTCCTTTTAGAGAAAGAACAGTCTTTTGGGTCCTGCCTGGGTAGTCATGAAAGACAAAACACTGTCCTGGTTTTGGCTGGGGTAGAGTTAATTTTCTTCATAGTAGTTATCATAGGGCTAAGTTTTGGATATGCACTGGAAACAGTGTTGATAACACAGGAATGTTTTAGTCATTGCTGAACACACATGAGGTTAAGGCCCTTTCCACTCCACCCACCAGCGAGGATAGTGAGGGGGCACAAGGAGTTGGGAGAGCACACAACCAGGACAGCTGACTCCAGCTGACCCAGGGGATATCCCAGACCATATGGCATCATGCTCAGCATACAAACAGAAGGGAAGATGAAGGAAGGGGAGAACATCTGAAGTGATGGCATTTGTCTTCCCAAGTCATCACTACTCATGAGATAGCCTTGTTTTCCTAGGGATGGCTGAAGACCTCCCTGTCCATTGGGAGTGGTGAATAAATTCCTTGTTTTGCTTTGCTTCCAGGCATGGCTTTTGTTTTACTAATTAAAGTCTGTACCTCAGCCCATGAGTTTCCACCCTTTCAGTAGTCTCCCTCATCCCATCAGGGGCAAGCAAGTGAGCAGCTCTGTGGGGCTTAACTGATGTCCAAGGTCGAACCACAACAAGCACAAAACTGTAAAAAAATTATGTATTCCTGCAGATAGGTTTTCAGTTACGAAAAAGGAGCTCTGTTTCTGTTTATCATCATTCTTACAGAAGTGTGACTTGTCAGGTATGTATAACTAACCTCACCATTAAAAAGTCTGATTCTTTTTAAAAAGAGTAGTCCCTTAAGTTTTGGCTGTTATTAGTCAGACAAGTGGACAAACTCAGTAATGTTATTAGACATTTTTGTTGGGCAAGATTTGTTATTAATAGTGTTGCTGTTACTATTCATTTTCTTATCTCACTGCTGTTTCCAGTAAATTGTTCTTATCTTAGCCCATGATCTTCACCTTTTGTGCCTCCAATTCTCAACTCCATCCTGCCCCAGCAGAAAAGAGGAGGGGAAGAGGGGGAGAGAGAGAGTGGCCTGTGGTTTGGAAGAGTGTCAGTGATAGCACTAAACTGAGGAGTACCATTCCTAAAACACTGCTATAGCAAAAGATAGATAAATATGGTTAAAAAGATGCCTGCCTTTATAAAAGCAGATACTAGATTTGGAGCTGAAAGGAGATGTCCTCGCTTCAGTGAAAATGCATCTCTCTAATCATTTCATACTTGATTAGCCACCTACTGAAAGGAAGATGTAAAAATGCTGATAATTTACTGAATACTTTACTTAGTAACCTCATTNTGGACAGGGACTGTTAAAGTGGCCCTGTAATCTCCTGCATCTGTGTCAAGACCAAGGGTAACTGAAACTGGATGGCAAAAGAATGCTTCAGTCTCAAAGAAAATACTTATCCAAAGCTTTTCTTAAAGAGGGGAAAATATCTCAGTCACTTATTTACCTGTTTTCTGAAAACATGCAGAGGACTCAGTAAGGACATGCAATCTTACCAAAGACAGCCCAAGTTTAGCAGTGTTAAGCCTAGAGTTTTATAGATGTAAAGAATGGTTTGTAAAAACAGTTTCATACAAAAAGTTTCATAGTTTGTGAAGCAGATTCAGATGTGCTTGCTTGCAACAGTAAAGAAGTGGACTTTATTACCCTTACATCCTTCTAGTCTCATTCCTAATTACATTTTTCTCTTTTATTGCAGCCCAGAAGATGGTGAAATTCATCCTGAAATCTGTAGACTATACATCCAGTTGCAGTGTTGCTTAGAAATGTACACAACAGAAATGCTGAAGTCCATATGTCTGCTAGGATCACTGCAGTTTCATCGGAAAGGTACTGAATTGCACTAACACACAGATAGATGCTCCTTTTAGAGAAAGAACAGTCTTTTGGGTCCTGCCTGGGTAGTCATGAAAGACAAAACACTGTCCTGGTTTTGGCTGGGGTAGAGTTAATTTTCTTCATAGTAGTTATCATGGGGCTAAGTTTTGGATATGCACTGGAAACAGTGTTGATAACACAGGAATGTTTTAGTCATTGCTGAACACACATGAGGTTAAGGCCCTTTCCACTCCACCCACCAGCGAGGATAGTGAGGGGGCACAAGGAGTTGGGAGAGCACACAACCAGGACAGCTGACTCCAGCTGACCCAGGGGATATCCCAGACCATATGGCATCATGCTCAGCATACAAACAGAAGGGAAGATGAAGGAAGGGGAGAACATCTGAAGTGATGGCATTTGTCTTCCCAAGTCATCACTACTCATGAGATAGCCTTGTTTTCCTGGGGATGGCTGAAGACCTCCCTGTCCATTGGGAGTGGTGAATAAATTCCTTGTTTTGCTTTGCTTCCAGGCATGGCTTTTGTTTTACTAATTAAAGTCTGTACCTCAGCCCATGAGTTTCCACCCTTTCAGTAGTCTCCCTCATCCCATCAGGGGCAAGCAAGTGAGCAGCTTTGTGGGGCTTAACTGATGTCCAAGGTCGAACCACAACAAGCACAAAACTGTAAAAAAATTATGTATTCCTGCAGATAGGTTTTCAGTTACGAAAAAGGAGCTCTATTTCTGTTTATCATCATTCTTACAGAAGTGTGACTTGTCAGGTATGTATAACTAACCTCCTCACCATTAAAAAGTCTGATTCTTTTTAAAAAGAGTAGTCCCTTAAGTTTTGGCTGTTATTAGTCAGACAAGTGGACAAACTCAGTAATGTTATTAGACATTTTTGTTGGGCAAGATTTGTTATTAATAGTGTTGCTGTTACTATTCATTTTCTTATCTCACTGCTGTTTCCAGTAAATTGTTCTTATCTTAGCCCATNCATATGGCATCATGCTCAGCATACAAACAGAAGGGAAGATGAAGGAAGGGGAGAACATCTGAAGTGATGGCATTTGTCTTCCCAAGTCATCACTACTCATGAGATAGCCTTGTTTTCCTAGGGATGGCTGAAGACCTCCCTGTCCATTGGGAGTGGTGAATAAATTCCTTGTTTTGCTTTGCTTCCAGGCATGGCTTTTGTTTTACTAATTAAAGTCTGTACCTCAGCCCATGAGTTTCCACCCTTTCAGTAGTCTCCCTCATCCCCATCAGGGGCAAGCAAGTGAGCAGCTTTGTGGGGCTTAACTGATGTCCAAGGTCGAACCACAACGAGCACAAAACTGTAAAAAAATTATGTATTCCTGCAGATAGGTTTTCAGTTACGAAAAAGGAGCTCTGTTTCTGTTTATCATCATTCTTACAGAAGTGTGACTTGTCAGGTATGTATAACTAACCTCACCATTAAAAAGTCTGATTCTTTTTAAAAAGAGTAGTCCCTTAAGTTTTGGCTGTTATTAGTCAGACAAGTGGACAAACTCAGTAATGTTATTAGACATTTTTGTTGGGCAAGATTTGTTATTAATAGTGTTGCTGTTACTATTCATTTTCTTATCTCACTGCTGTTTCCAGTAAATTGTTCTTATCTTAGCCCATGATCTTCACCTTTTGTGCCTCCAATTCTCAACTCCATCCTGCCCCAGCAGAAAAGAGGAGGGGAAGAGGGGGAGAGAGAGAGTGGCCTGTGGTTTGGAAGAGTGTCAGTGATAGCACTAAACTGAGGAGTACCATTCCTAAAACACTGCTATAGCAAAAGATAGATAAATATGGTTAAAAAGATGCCTGCCTTTATAAAAGCAGATACTAGATTTGGAGCTGAAAGGAGATGTCCTTGCTTCAGTGAAAATGCATCTCTCTAATCATTTCATACTTGATTAGCCACCTACTGAAAGGAAGATGTAAAAATGCTGATAATTTACTGAATACTTTACTTAGTAACCTCATTGCTCAGTGATGGCACACACTGATTAGGGCTGTATCTGTGCTGATTGTAACTACTCCTTTCCCAGATAATATCTCATCAATGAAAAACTAAGTCAAGACAAGACAAAATTCTGTAATGAACTGTATTGTAATGAACCTTTTGAAAGTCCTGTCCTCCTAAAAGATCCTGTAGTGTACTTTTCATATCTAGCTGTAAAATACTGCTAAAGCCAGGGATATTTTTATTGTGAAAGTAAGAGTGAGAGATTTGTAACTGCTTAACTGAGCTTCTCAATTTTTTTCTCAAGTCAAAAATAAGTCTATAAAATAGGAAGAGAGAGAATTAGCAGAGCCGTGGTCGAACAAGATTATAGTAGCTCCCTAAATGAGTAGTCATGTTTTAAGACAGAAATTTTGTAGCGTTGGCTACACTTGTCAAACCATCTTCTGAACTGCTGAAAGTAAATAGCCTAAAGTGACCTGAGTAACCCTGACATGTCTTGTCTCCCTTTTGCCTCTAGATGGAATCTATGTTAATAAATTAAATATCAAACTATTAGATGTCTAAAGTTGGATAAGAGGAGTTACAGCTTAGTTCCTCTCTGGCAGTACTTTTGATAGACATCAGTTTCTCAACTCACCAAAGATAGAGTCAGGGTAGCTATTCTGTCCTTTAGCAACTCCTGTTGCTAAACAGAGTGATTTTGGTCCTATATCCATGTAGAGATAAACACAGTAACTTGGCTGCAANTAAATCAAACTATTAGATGTCTAAAGTTGGATAAGAGGAGTTACAGCTTAGTTCCTCTCTGGCAGTACTTTTGATAGACATCAGTTTCTCAACTCACCAAAGATAGAGTCAGGGTAGCTATTCTGTCCTTGCTAAACAGAGTGATTTTGGTCCTATATCCATGTAGAGATAAACACAGTAACTTGGCTGCAAGTTTCTGTGACATTCTTCAAAAAAAATGCATAATAGGCAAAAACTGTATGATGATAGGGGTTCAAATAATTTGAGTATCCAATAGACTATTGCTTTTTTGTATTAAATATTTAGTATTGACAACACCTAGAAGTATTGCAAAGGCATCATGCAAAGACAGAAATTCCAGTTCTGTGTTAGTTTTTTCACCGTGGAGGTAGCTGCACACTAGACAGGCACCCAGAGGGGCTGTGAAATATCCATTCTTGGAGATGCTGTTAACTCAAATAATCCTGAGCAGTCTGATGCAAGTTGGCCCTGCTTTCAGTCAGATGTTAGGCTAGATGACTTTGCAACCTATTCGTTCTATGTTCTGACAAAACAGACAATTTTTGAAGGAGTGTAATGAACTCGTACTTTCTGTTGCTTTCTTTACTTACAGAGAATGATAATTCACTGTAGGCAAAGTGCATAAATTTATCTCTAGGAAGGAAAGAGACAATAACTTCACCATTATAAAATATATTGTTATGCTGCTGTATATAGGTTTTTTATTTCTCCACCTGTTCAGTTTTTCACAAGTCTTTCATCATCTGAGTGACCATATTAAAAAAAAAGATTTCTTGCATACAAAAAGTACTGCCCTCATAATCCTTGCTTAATCCATAAGTTTGCATGTCTAGTGTTCTTGCTGTGTCTTGAAGCTCATTTCTGTGGGTATTGTTTTCCATTTGGATGTAATTTTTTCTATTTCTAACCCTCTTACCAGCTGGACAAGTTGTTTGTTAGGTTTTTAAACCTCCCATGAGATTTCACCAATTCATGTTCTTACTCAGGAGGCAGCAGAGGTTCGTGTAGAATGACATGCAGACTGTTCTCGGCAACCTGCAGGTTATAAATAATAATGTGGGTATTGGTACCTTGATCAGAATTTATCTATAGAGCAGGCTATAAAACTGATAAAACTGAGGCAGTGTGCTGATGCTGATGTTCTTTTCCCAAGAGAAACTCCGCCAGAAGGAAAGAGATTTTGTACTTGGAAAGAGATTCTCTTAAGGAAACACCACACAAAAATTTGAAGGTCTGAGCTTTGGGTCCTTTGACTGTCCTTCACAGCCCAGATCTTCTCATCTCTCCTTATCTTTCTTTTCAACTGAACAAATATTCCTTTATTTGCTGTATATATATCCATCTTCCTGTATAAAAATTTCTTGCACGTTTATAGTCCTTTAGAATAACTTATTGCTGTCATAGTGATGCCATGATGATTTTTTGCCTTTTCTTTTATACCCCTTTTCTATACCCTTTTATATAGCTTTTATGTATCCTTAGTGCTTTTAGCCCACATGCTTGTAATTCCTGAAGTCCGATAACCTAGCTGAGACCCGGTATTCCGTTAAACCAGGAGACCGAACAGCCTGGAGGCCTCGCAGTCAGGGGTCAGAAAGCCCCAGACACCAAGGTCCTCCCTAGAACACATCCTGCAAACTAAGACAGGCCCATCCTGGGGGAAAGATTCCTCGGGATGGGAGGTTCATTCAAGTCTCTCGCTGGGGAATCTTTGATGGATGTGCTGGTTTGCAAGGCCTGTAATTGTATGCGTGATTTATCGCGCGTGTGCATTTCGGGGGTGCTTTTCAGTGCAGTCCACCCGGACAAAGTGCTGCACCTAAGGATCCTTAAATAAATACTGGGGTAGAAACCCTTTTCCCCTTAACCATGTCTGGCTTTTAATTTTAAGACCAGGGAAAGGCAACAATAGAACCTCTACTAGAAAATTCAGGTAGTCTGTTGTTTCTTTGAGATGTAACTGCCACAGTGGGGCCAAAAGCTATAAATATTTGCAGCTGTGTTAGGCAGCAGGTAAACTGAGGTAAGTGCTCTTCAGTTTGTTGTTTTTTTTTTTTTTTAAGATACAGACACTACAAAAGCCCAGTGTTGAGAATATATAATGGTTCAACAGTTCAGCATTCAGGAAATTTGCAAAGGGGACAAAGAATCATGCCCAAATATCTTTAATTCAAGAATTTTGTAGTTACTATGTCATTGGCTACCTGATCATATATTCTATTACTCCTGCTTTCCGTAATTCCAGGAGCTCTGGCTAACTAATACACATATAAATACTGACTTGGGCATACATCTTTTATCCTAATTGTTTAGTGTCATATATTTTATTTATTGCACACCATGAAGAAAAAATTACAGTTATGTCATTGTAATTGAGATATGTGAGTCCCTCCTGACATGTATGAACACAGCTGAGGGCAGAATGATACCAGCACTAACCAAAGTCATAGGTACCTGCATAGCCATGCAAAAAAGGCTAGAATTGAGTCTTACAGGAAAATCAAGCATGCATACTATTGCGTTTCGTGTAAGAAATTAATATCATTAATTGTTGTATTTCCAGTGTGTGTTTTGTGATGACAACATGTGTTTCTGTAAAATGGTACCTAAAAGTGATAGCTTGTGTTACAGACTACAAAAATAAGCCCTCAGTTCAGTGAACTGCTTTTTGGCTTTGTTTAAGTGACATGCTGTTTAGAGTTTTGAAGGACAAAGGAATGATTGTTTAACGGTTGCGCCACAATCTCAGTGTTCTATTTAAAGACTGGTAGATATGTGTGATTACTTACACGTATCACTTATGCAAGAGGGATAATAAGATGTAAGAGTGTAGCAGAGCACGCAGGTGTGGAGAAACAAAATCAAGAGACTCACCCATTCTTATATGGACACTATGAAGAAACCAAGGAATGGAACAAAAACAGCCATGGAAGGACAGTAACACAACTTGTACCACACAATTGTTGTTCCTATTGAATTTTCTTTAATAATAGTATTTCCAGTGAGACAGTCTCCAAGTTCTGCAGGTCCCAGATGCAAGTCAAGAATTCATCAGTCTGTTAGCCGTATTTGTCAAATACCTTTCTTGCTTCCTACACAATTCTTTCCTGTTCTCCTTTCTAGGTTTTCGTGTTCATGTACTTTAGCTGTGATACATAGCTTGTGCATTTATCCTTAATTGCCAGATTAGAAACCTGATGTAAACATTGCCCTCTGTTCGAGAGAGGGATTCTCTCAGCTTTGTTCAAGTTGGTATTCCCCTCAAAGATCTTTCTAGTTCCTCTGCAGTGAAATCTAACTAGCACTGAGGGGCATATATTTTTTTGTCTTTTCATGTCTTTCATTCATCACAGTTTCTTTGTGAATTAGGTGATGACTAAGAGTAGGTGCTTAGGGTTGCATAATGGAAGCAAACACGGAGATCCCCATAGAAGCAATAAGAGGCACAGCAGGTGAGACACATAAAAACAGATGATGTATGTAACCTTACTGAACTGACAATTTTCTGCCCTCTTATTTATCCTCACTCAAGCTTGATCCTCAGTATTATTTAACTAAATTGATTTAATTTAACACTAAAAGTATTTTCTGCTTCTTAAAAAAAAAAAAAAAGCTGAATTACTCGTGAGGAGAGGAAGAATACGTCATTGCAACTAAAATTGTTAAATATCTTTCCACTGACTAAATTGAAAGTAAAATTTAGGGTTCATATCCATTTTTGAAGTATCTATTACAGAAGGTATCCTTACCTACCACTGTACGGATGGAAAGATTTGAAAGCTTTTGTTTCCTTACAGGCTATTACCAGGGTAGAGATGTTGAGCCTGAGTCTTACATTATTCAAGCAAAGCCTTTATTATTAGCTGACTCTTTAACTGCTTTCAAGTGACTGAGCAAATGATCTGAAATTCAAGAAAGGCTTCATGAATTGCTCACAATACAACAGAATTACTGGTAAAGAGCTTTTTTCAGTTGAAAAGAGATTTATGTTGTTCATTCTGCCAAATCTGCAAGAGCTTGTCTTTGTGCTGACAAAAAGAACATTATGGTCTTTGCTTCTGTTCTCAAGCTGAGAAATAGAACCTTTACTTTTATTTCATCTAGTGCTTTTGCTGTTTCCATTGAAACACCTTTCACATCCCTGAAGGATGCATCTTGACAGCATGTCACCAAAGGTCAGGTCAGAGTTCCAGCATAACCCTTAAAAATAATGGAACAATCCACTAATACCCTGTTTCATCAGTAGCACCTTGTGATATCAGTGGCAAATTAGATGATTTACCTGAAACGTTTTTATTGAAAAGCAATATGTGAGATTTTAGTAACATTATGTTGTATTACGGACTTCTTGTGATGGGAAAAAATAATGAAGCTTATATGACTGAACAGTGAAAAGTGTACCATATGAATCTCCTTAAAATAACAGTGTAAGCTACAGTTAAGGACAAGAAAAATTTGAAAGTTAAACCTACAGGGTGATGCAGAATAAAACATGTAATCTGTGAAGCAGGCTTAGTCTGCTGTTCCACAAGAACATTTCTTGTTCCACAAGAACAAGTCACCATTCAGCATAACAGCTGGTAACCAGCAGAAAGGTCTTGGTCTCTTTCTCTCTGTCTCCCCTCCCTTATAATGCCTTCATTTCTTCCTTTCCACTGCTTTTGGAAAAGGAGTGATATGATCCACCTTCTCTGGCACTTGCTTCTGAACATACAGGGGTTTTGACTGACCTCATTTAAACCACTTCATCAGAAAACTTCACATTTTATTTTTGCTTTTGCTGGGGTAATCTTGTAACATTTCAATGGCTAAAGTGGATCATAGAAGGATTTGGCAAAGCACAAGTTAGCAGTGGATGCCAGTAAGCAGCAAAGAAAGGACACTGGGCAGCAAAGAAAGGACACAGGACATTTTTTTATAGAGGCTAGACTTGCTATAGGCAGGTCATGCACTCTCTAGGATTCACAGTTAGGTAACTGCGGGCTTCCTACTAGCTTTGAAGAGTATTAGAACATGAAACAAGTATCTTCTGTATCGTAAGCAACATCTAGTCTAGAGACAAGTAGCTAAGAATAACTTTTTTTTCTTTTTTTCAAAGGAATAATTTACCAGAATGCAACTGTTTAGAGAACTTGCCCAAAAATATTGTCTTATGATCCATGAATTTCTAGATTTAAAAAACAAGGCTACGTGCCTGATAGCAGGGATATATATTTGTGATGTTGAAGAGCAGTGTACCATGGTCTGCACTGTTGGCCTTAGTGTCCCACAAAAATATGCTGAATGACCACTGCTCTATTAGCCAGTCTTGTTCAACATGTACTTTGTCAAACCTTACAGGAACTACTCAGATTTGTCTTGATGTCAAAATTTTTCAAATTGCAAAAATTGTGAAATGAAAAAGCATTTTCTACTCAACTTTTTGTTCTAATGGTTTAAATGTTGACATTTGTCTGGGATGCACTCCAGTGTGAGTTTTCTTCTGTATTTGGTGCCAGAATTGTACTTGCCACTACAGAAAAGGAATGCTATCAGGCAGTGCAAAGGAGATTTACAAGTTTACGAAATTGCACATTTTTGTCTTTTGTTTTCCCTCAGTATTGCTGTAGTACTAGGAGACATGGATCACAGTATTCTTTAGTGTCAAAGTTTTGCAGTTGTTTCCAGAATGTGTGTTATAGTTTCCTCACTTACTTTGTTCTGTTTTGTCTTCTGGCTTTTATTTTGTGTTGCATGAGGGCCACTGGAGCTTAACTGGACGCCTTCAAGTTGGTAGGAGTAATATATGGCAGCACTCAGATTTGTAGCTTGGTGTGGTCTGCTCTGCTTCTGAACAGTTCTTACTCAGACTTTGCATTTAAGCAGTATTTTTCTGCATTTGTGTTTTGCAAGGTCATATTCAAAGGATTAATTAGATAACTTGAGTATCCATTTTAATCAATAAATAATAGGGATACATGTTTTGTTTGAATATTTTAAAGGAAAAGAACCTTGTGGCCCACCCAAGATCTTAGATACCAAAGTGGAGGAGAGTTCCGAAGTACCTATTTTAGAAGACACGTCATTATCACCAACAGATATTCAACAGCATCTAGGGCAGGTTTCCACAGATATTGAAAACACTGAAAGGTATGTGTGGCACTTCATTCCTAAACAAACCAATTTCTTTCTAGGATTTATTTAATCTTTTTTAATTTGACAACCAGTGTTGCTACTATGAAAAGTATAAGTAAATTAAATAACCTGTTACCTTTTCTGGTACATTTAACAGAGTTTCTGATTTTGTACCTGAAATGTGCCGGACTCCCAGGTCTGCATTTCTGAATCAAAAACACAGAATATAATTCATTTCAGTTAGTTCTGCCCATTGGTTTAAATTTGGAAATTTTAGGAGGGGAGGGGAATGTAATCCACAGGCATGTCGTAGTGGTGTTCTCTTACCCTCTTAACTATGCACTTGAAAGACAAAAATGAGACCCTTTACTACTGAGTAATAATGATGGCCAATATTTCTTTGAAAAAAATCTTATTTTGAGGTTTTGTATATTAAGTTGCTGCTGAGATTTGAATTGTTATCATGCTTGTTTACATAAAGCCAAGTTCTGTCCTACTGAGGCCATAATGTGGAGAATAAAACAGAGCAATTTTTTACTAATCGTGCTCCTGCATTTTTAAGAACCAGTTTTTGTGTCGATGAATGAAGCAAGACCATATTGGTTTTAAATCCTGGAAGCATTAAGACATTACAAGCCCATAGATCTGCCATCTATGTGTACAACAGAAACCGTTTTGAAACTTCTGGCCTCTTTCAAAACATGTCAAAATGTAATTAGCTTTTGGAGATGATGTGTTGTTATCATGTTTTCCATCATCTGCCTTTTAGAAAATCTAATGCCAGAGTCCTCTTAAGGCAGGTGAGAGAGATAGCCCTGTTTCTAAAATTTTCGTTTAATATGCAGTGTTAAGTATCATGGGTTAGTTGCATGTATTATAATTTTATTCTGAACAGTGGAACACATTCATGGCACAAGCTACAAAATGCTGATAAGGGGTATGAAGGTGACATTAGTACTAGCTAATACTAATTTTAAGACATATTGTGTATTTTGCCAGTATGATCACATTGTGTCCCCAAAGTCTTTTAGTATGAAATATTCAAGTGCCAGAATAGGTCATAGATTTGAACCAGGAAAAGTTAGTATCAGACTGTCATAAAAGTGCTCCCCTATTAGTTGTATTGCCATTTCTGTTGGTATGCATCTTCCGATACATGTGTGTAAACCTAATGCTTGCTGAATAGATTTTTGTATTTATTGCACCACTGTTTTAGCATGTAAAGCTAATACCGTGAGCTACTCCCCATGCAGTCTTCAGCTATTGTTCCACTGTATCTTTTTAAACTGTTGTATCCACAGAGATATGAGAGAAATGAAAAACCTTTTAAGTAAACTCAGGGAGACTATGCCTTTACCACTGAAAAACCAAGGTAGGTTTTTAATTTTCTTCATTTAAGAAAAATTAAGATAATTAAAGGGTTTGCCTTCCTTTAGATACAAAAAACCTAGGGTTCTCTGATAGAAACTACAAAGAGAAAAATCTAGGCAAAATCTCTTGCCTCCTGATTCAGTGTAGCCAGAATCTAGTATGTGATGTTTGGCCCCTTGAGTTTCACATGAGGTATTCTGGAATTTTATAGATACGGTATATACACATAAAATAATAAACTTTTCCTAGTGGTGTGAAGGCAAAAGGACTACTTCCCAGTGTCAGGAGTCCTCCTTTCTCAAAGGTAATCAAGGTGCAAATTGCAGAGACTGTGAACAGGGATCCTTCTGAGTGATGGGGTTTGCTTAACCCTTACAGGGCTTGTAGTTTCTGTGACCTGACACTGACTCTGCAGAAAAGCTACTTGCTGTGAGTCTGCCACCAGCCTGCTTTTGCCACAGGCAGCTATCAGGCACCCCATACAAATGCACAGGTGGGCAGGATCTCCATCCTATGCATGTATTTAGCAATGGGACTTCATTTTGTTGGTATGCTATATAGTCCAATCTACAGGCACTCTCTTAGTTCATGAGAACAGCATTAAAAAGATAATAATTTTTCTTCTTGATTTTTTTCTTGATAATGGGTGTTCCTTAAATGCAGTGCAGTCTTTGCACAGTGGCAGCTGATGAAGTATGCTGAATGTGTCCTAGATCTCATCCCAAGTAACTAAGTAGCCTGGCATTCATCATAATATGCCAAGAGATGAATACAGAATGATTGGATTCATTATACAAGTAAGATTTCATGGCAGGATGGCTTGATTGAAAACTATGTTGAAAGGATAAAGGGCATCACTTGTGATACAGACATACCATTGTAAAGACTGGAAGAGTGATAAAAAGTCTACGCCTAGTCTGGAAGAAAAGAGTGTGCTGGAAATAAGGAGGGGAAAGACAAATTGGGGGGATATAATGCACAGAG
Source organism: Oreocharis arfaki (assembly GCA_013398015.1). Classification (NCBI taxonomy): domain Eukaryota; kingdom Metazoa; phylum Chordata; class Aves; order Passeriformes; family Paramythiidae; genus Oreocharis; species Oreocharis arfaki. Next base: position 306,075 of record VZRR01007737.1, on the reverse strand, counting down.
AACTTGAATTCAAAAAGAGACAAAGAGATAAAGGCGTACAGAATTCGTCTTTGCTGCCTGGTCTCTACACTGCCCTTCAACACTGACCAAAAAGTCACTGACCCCCTGTGCAGGATAGGAAGCATCTCAGAGTTTTAAAACTTTGAGATATGCCCCAGGATCAGATAATCATAATTATTATGGAGATCCTGTTAATTAGCATTGCAAGACTCTCAAATGCAAAATTCAGGTTATTATTTCCTTTGTGCTGTATGACAGCTATCACATCACAGAAAGGGTTGTCAGGCATTGGAGTGACTGCCCAGGGAGGTTGTGGAGGTTTTAAGAAAGGACTGGACCTGGCATTTAGTGCCATGATCTGGTTGATGTGGTGGTGATCACCACATTTATAGGTTGGACTTAATCTTAGACATCTTCTCCAACATAAATGATTCTGTGATCGTGTAGGTGCTGTTAGGACACATAAATGATATAATCTCTTTCCTGTGTAATCTCCGCATATGTGTACGTGCTTGTGTTAAAATATGGGGTTTTTCATCACAGATGATAGCAGCCTCCTAAACTTGACTCCATATCCACTGGTAAGAAGACGGAAGCGAAGATTCTTTGGATTATGTTGTCTTGTCTCAAGTTAGAAGATTAAGGACAGAAGCACCAAGGAAATGACTTGGATTAAACCACTATTATTTGACCACTGAAAAGATGAAAGTGGCTAATCTTGGCTATAGAGTACATTTTCTACACTAGGCTGTTCATTTTTCTCTTCTGGTCCATCCCCCTTTTCAAATAAGGGTTTTAATAGTTTTAAATTATGGTGGTCCAAAAATGGCTGTGGAATAAATCTAGCATATTTAAAACTTTTTGAAGTATATTTTGCATGCTTACTTTCAGTCACTCAAAGAAGACACATGAATTATGGTTCATAGATAATTTTAGAGGGTTTTTTTAATTGTTTGAGCTGCAGCTAAAAGTTTGTGCATAGTACAGTACTCTTACTAGTATCGTATTAAAATCATACTCTTAACAGTCTTTGAGCATAGGAAAAGGACATTTGATCATTCTCTCACAGTCTTACGCATAGGAAACTATTTAAGAGCAAAACTATTAAAGTTCTAAGACATACAAACAATACTGTAACAGAATTCGTACAAAATCTCCAGTTGCTTTTTGTGCTCTCATTCATATTTAGTCTTCCACTGTATCTCAACTTCAAAGCTTTATAGAAAAATATCTTAATTTATGATACACAAACCATATATGAAAAGAGTTAGGACTTGTAAATAGTGAGAAATCATAGTATCTGCAAACTGTACAATGCATAGAAGCAACAGATTTCCTTTTAAGCCAATAATATATCTACAAGCTTTTGGGAAAAAATAAATAATTTATTAAAAGAAGGTGTATAAAAATAAACAATGTAAAACACAACGCCAACCCATTTTGTTGCCAGTAGAATTCAAAGCATGGTGTCTGCATATCACTGAATATTGATCTAATAAGGCATGCCAGAATTATCTCAGACTGTAAGATACTAAACGTTTTACATTGTTAATAAAGTTTTTTATTTAAATTGAATGTTGTCTTGTTTCTAGTTGTATTGCCAGACTATGTATTTTTTTCTAATTTTGTTGTCAGAATACTACACAAATTTGTAATATGTGGCACTGTAGCAGCACTGCTACAGTAATAATATTTCCATTTCAACAAGTATGTTTACAAGGACAGATTAAAAAATATTCATGACTAAATTCCTTAAATAGCACAGAAAAAGTTGACTTCAATTTGTTTGAAGATTTCCGGTCATTAACTGTTCTTAGGCATACGCATTCGTAAGCATCTAAAATGGGGAGATGCCTACACAAAACTCTGTGCTTGTCAGAGCACACACAATTTTAAGAAGAATGGAATCGAAGTCCACAGAACAATTTTTTTTCAAAGTTAATTCTTTAAAGTGTTGCGCACGTTTCTCATTGACCTTGTGCTCGCTAATCAGAGCTGTTGTCCGTAACAGGCAGCACCAACATATTTTCAGTAGAAGTCTCAAACCAACAGACTCACTCTATGACTCCATCCCCACAGATATACTAGGTTTTGCAGCTCTTAAAACTTTGGAAAAATAACTCCCGATTTCTAATGGCTATTAAAATTAGTGTCTGGAAAGTTGATCAGTAGTTAAAATTAACCAATTAATTTCTGTTCAGCATGAGTGAAAAAGACAGACATTAATGCCAAAAAAAAGTGTATGAATTCAAGACTGCATGTACAGTGATGATGCCATGAGAAAGAACGTAGGGAAGATTTCACAGGAGATTTCTGTAAAAGTCCTGTTACATTGGTACACACAGAGAATCATATGGGCAGATAAAGCAGTGAGCTTGTCTAATGCAGTACCTGCCCACACAGCATCACGAGCAATTTCATATGCCAAGTTACATGACAGCTCATATCTCTGTGTTTTAACCACAGCTATTGCAGTGGAATATACATTAGTAAGACAAATGTATTAATATTTTAGTTAATTTTTCAAAGCTCTTGACATCAGTCATATCACAATGAGTTCCATAACTTCAGCACATTCTGTGATAGATAGACTTAAATTGTCTTCAAAGCCCTTTGAGATTGCATTATATTGAAATGTACAGTAATATGCATCCTTGTACCTTTTGTTACTCTGGAAACTTTAGCAGTGTTTCTTCTTCCTCGACTAAAGACTATTAAAATCACAGTCTTTGCTCAGTTTGAAGCTTTTCTATAATTCTAAGCAATCTAGCAGCTTACCTGAAGCCCTTTGTGTTATGCTTTCTACTAATCCTAATTGACCACATGCTGTAATTCTCAAGCTTTATGGCCACTTAAGGAATATTGCTGATCGAGGGTGAATGGGATGTCCTCCAGTTACCCTTTAACAGATAGTGATATGAACCAAGTCCTGGTAAGTATGCGAATCGAAGAGGTGTCAAGGGATAAACTGGTTTAATTAGGAATGCAGAGGATTATCTTTTACTAATTCAAAAGGAAACAAAACTTTTTTTAAGCCCCAGAACATGTCGGTAAAAGAAAGATAAAGGTTAATGATATTACTACATTTTAGTTTCAAGGAATATGGCAATGTGGGATCAAAGTTTAAAAGTTCCCTCAACGAAATGACATACAAATTATTTAGAGATTATTTAGAACTGTTACTTGTTTACTTTCCAAGTATTTAAAACACACCCCCAACTTCACATTAATAAACTCCCAAATACATGGAAACAATTCAGGGAGAATACTGAGGAAAGAGCACTTGCTTTCTAAATCCTTTTTGGAGTTTGAACATTTTAGTTGAAAGTGTTACAAGTTAAAGGCACCATAATTCTTTTGCAGGGTAAGAAACAAGAAAGAATTCCTCTTCCCACCAGATACGTCAAGTTTCACCAACTCTTTTTTTTTACTAAAACTTTGTGCAGCTCCAGCTTTTCAAAACCAGATTCTTTATAACCACTATCCACTGGTACCACCCTTCTTCTCGCAGATGTTTCATGTAATAAAAAATACCAATCAAAGAAGTCAAACATCTTTGAACACTGTAAAGTCTAAATTTTTCAGAGAAGAAGAATACAAGCTTACAGCAGAAGACAGCAAACGCATACTGCAGGTTGCATTGTTAACTTAGCCAAAATGAAAACTTACCATGCAATATCTGCATGTTAACTTACATAATAGGTCCAAGTATACCCAATACAACTTACCAAATCTGTTTCAGAAAATGGGAAAAATACAAAAATACGTTTGAGGAATCAATATACAGTGGTGCATTAAATGCCTCTTGGTCTTATGTCAGTGTAAAGGTGAAATTCCTTACTGCCTATGTAAGAGATATGCTACCTGTTGTCCAGCTTCATGGACAAGAGGCAAGAGAAGCTGAAGAAACATCTATTTCTGCTCGTTCTTACTCCTAAGTTGCTCCAGTCAATGAAGAGATTTGTAGCATTATTTTGGGAAGTTTGTGGTCCTGTTTTAAGTTCTAAGACCTTGAAGGCACTGACTGACATGCAGGAAAACTTACCCTTTACCAGCACAACCAACGTTTTTTGCTTCAAAAAGAAGTGAGCTAGGCTAAATGCAGGTGGACAGGACATATTTTCTAGAGATCATGGTGTGGCAAAAGTTGTAACAGTTACTATTCTATAGCTGAATAATTCGTCTCAGATCTAAAAATATTTCTGCTGAGATTCTGTTTTCTCGTAGCAGTTTTACAAAAATTGCCCCAGCCATATTTCAAGTGGAATACCTTTACTCCTTAGTTGGTGGTTGTACCTTCTAATGTGTTTGGTTTTTTCAACTTAGGCTGTTCCCAGTGTATGCATAATCTGCTGTCCAGATCTAGCCTCATGTTGCCAGTCTTACGACACTTTCCTGTCTGAACTCACTTGGCTTTGAACTATCAATCTCCTTCTCACTAGTACTTTGAGCCTTTAGCTTATTTTATGTCATCTGTAAAATTTATTGGAGTGGCATTTCCCTCACTTCCATTATTTTAAAATGTATTAAGTACCAGTAGTAATGGGAATTCCGGTGTCCAAGAGAGCACATTTCTGATTGTCCAGACTGTTGCTGTCTAATTCAAGTACATCTTCGTTTGAGCCGTTACATGTACTCAGCTCCCTCTTCCAGGAGTTATTTCTAGCTCTTTTGGGACTGCAGTTCTTTGATGAAAACAAAGTTTCTGCCAATTTTCAGCCTAAATCTACTCCTGGACAATTAATACCATATACAATGTGTTTTCTTCCAGATCAATTTTATTCTTTGTTGAAATCCTCTGATGGTCAAAATTTTGCCAAGCTATTTTAAAAACTATTACACTAGGTTAAAGCATCAGGAAAATATACAGTACAGATAAATAAGGATTAATCACTCATCTTCACAGTACACTTTCTCAGTGGGACAAATATTTAGCTTACACAGAAAATAAATAATACTGTGTAAATAAGCCATGTCTTGAGTACATCTTGCTGAAGTTTAAATGAACTCTATTATCTTTTCATACTTTTCTTCTTTATTGCTATTATTTATAACATTGCTTTTCTCAATAAACATGTTCCTCTGGTCTTCTTTCTCAAATAATTTTTCTTTTTTTTTTTCCTAATGCTTTTGGTTTTATTCTTGCAGCTCTCTCCTTTTCTGCTACCACCACCTCATCTCGTGTTTTTTATCACCTAAATTCATCTTCACAGATTGTTATACTAGAATTTCTTGCGAACACTGTAAATGTTCTGGCATTTTTACTACAGAAGCATTTTTGATGTAATTTTCTCTATCCACCCTTATTATTATTTATTGTGATTTGCATCTTAGAATTTCTATTAATGCCTTTCTCAGGTACTAGTGCCTTGAGGCAGAGGCATTGTAGTAAGAGGCACCAGGTGTGTGATTTGCCAAGAGAGTCTCTGATCTCTGATGTGTGGTAAGGTAAGATAGGCTGGCTGCCCAAGAATGGCCATGTCAGAACTACTTTTTAACAGCTTCACGGCTGGCTCTACTGTGGAGACTTGAGAGCACTACTGAATCATCAGTTGAGTGAAAAAGTTTGGGATGTCTGACATTCTGTTTTGCATACACAGAGATTGTGTCCTTTTTTGACCAGGGAGAGATGATATGAGGAACTGCAAAAGATGATCTTCTAAAAATACATCCCAGGACTTCCTAGAACTGATTGTTACATGAAACAGATAACAAGCACCATGTCAGATTCATTACTCATGATACTTTTCAGAGCGACCTGCAGCTATGAAATTCTTTCCTGCTGTCAACTACAAAAGCACTGAGTAAATAGAGTTCAATTTGCATTGATTATCTCAGCAGCTTTCATGTCCTTAAAGATCAAGCCTATAAACATTACCCAGGCTGTTGCAAGTTCACAGCTAGACACTGCGATTTTTTCTGTCTGTAACTGCCTTGTTGCAATTCTGAGCTATATTATGATTCTTCACTATGACTTATTTTTGAAGGGAAAAAGAAAACAAAACCTTCCAGTTGTAGAGCTGTGTAATAATACTGCATCACAAGGAATTTCTTTTTCTTACAGTTTTTTTTCCACCTCTTGGGTACTTATGGCTAAGACTTTTGTTTGTCCATCATTTATGCTCCCTTGCAGAGTGCACAAGAACCAACACATACCATTGAAGAGCACTCAAAATACAACAAATTAAGTATCTGACTAAACTGCAGGAAATATTCAGGAAAAAGTCCTGTAAAAAACACAGGTTGACACTACAGAATGACAAAATCTTTAAAATGTAAGCTTAATGATAGCATAATATTCATACAAATTTCGATGGTGATAGAGCTCGTAGTGGCAACACACAAAAATACTGCAAACAATCAGTGATGTACATACTGCTTTTTTCACACTGCAAACTGATGCTAGTAGCAGGTAAAAGACTTCAGAAGTTTAAGATTATGAAGGTGGTGAGTATATGGTTAAAATGCCTCTGAAGACCATGAAAACTACTAGGCATGGAAGAATAATTTTGGCAGAATCAAAAGAGAAAAATATTACTGAATTACTGTTCAACTGTCCTAATCAGGTAGGTATTTAAATTAAGGTAAAACATGTTATACAAAATTATTTGTGTTGAAAGTAGCTCTCAATTACTCTAGGTACATTAAGAAAATGTATATACTCTAAACTCTGAAAGAGACTACACGGTTTTGTGTTTGTCTCACAAGTTGCAGAGAATGCTGAAGCTGTAATTTTTGTACTCTGAATGCCTTTTCCTTCGGCTATTTGTGAACAAGCGCTTCCTTCAGCTTCAATTCAGTGATTCCAGGCTTTGGTGCACTTTATAGCAAAGTTTGTTTCCCACCTTAGTAGTTTTCTAGCTTAGATCGATTGTCCATGTGCACATTTTTCTTCCGCTATGTGGGAAAGATGACTGAAAGAAACACCAAGTATCTGCTTTTGTTTCCTGGTGCTTATTGACACAGCCTGACTTGCATTTCAGAGCTTATTGTAAGGCATGTGGAGGTTGTTGACTCTTCATTACTCTGTGCATTTGGTATGCCCACCCCACATACTACTTACATGCTTTATTCTTGTCTTTCTTTCTGGAAACAGGCATTTCATTCCGTAACTGAGATAAGCTGACAATGAATGGCACTCATTTGCACTGGCTTCACCTTCATATTTGAAGAGCTTTGGCGCTTGCAGAGTAGCAGGCATACAATCACTATTCTGGGCCTGTACAACAGCAGCAGTTATGTCAGGATTGGGCTTCGAAAGCGTGATTCGTGCAAACTGAAGCTAGTAACAATTGATAGGAATGAAGAAATAGCTAAAGCTTAGTATTAGGAGTCTTGTGATATCCAAACCTTTACATCTATGTCAAAGATGAAATGCCCACAGTTGTAAAAGAACAAAACCCAAGCAGAAAGGACTTTTAAAATTGATAGCTTTTGTTTTCTTCTGTTTGTTTTCAGCTTGCTTACAGTGATCCTGCCAAAAGAATGTGTAATTGTGTTTCACAGTCAATGACTATATGAATTTTAGAAGATAACTTTGAAGAATCAATCTTTTTTAGCTTCTCATTGCTTCTCATTGCTCATTCTTCCCCTCTCAGGACCTGAACAGTGTTTCATATTTGCACTTACTGATTAACATATGTAAGCAGAAAATGTTGTATAAAACATACATTTATTTAAATGATAATAGAAAATCTCACTTGAATTTCCATATTTGATGGAACCATTTTGACATTAAGCATATTTAAGTCCAGATCTTTCTACACAAAGGCTTCCAAACTGAAGTCTACCACATCCTACTATAAAGGATTACAAACACAATCACAACTGAACTAAGAATAAGAGTGAAGAACTAGTTACGCTTGCATGGTTTAGTACTAATGAACCTAAAACAGAAAAGCAGATTTTTTTCATAAATGGTCCATCTAATAATTTGAAGCACTGATGTATGCAAATAGATTTCTCAAAAAAATATATATATCCCATTTTTAAACAGCATTGCAAAGCATAAATAAACTTGCTATGAAAGGAAAATCATCTCTGCAGAAGTGAATGCAAAAATAGACCAGCATCTCAGTCACTACTCGAACTGTCTGAACTGTTAGAAGATGAACTTTTTTCCTTTCGTCTCTTCTTTTTCTCCTTTTTATGATGCTTTCCTTTCTTAGATTTATGCTTTTTTCCCTTTTCCTTTTCTTTTTTGTGTGATTTTTGTTTTTTCGACTTTGGCTCATCCTCTTCAGCTGAACTTGATGAGGAAGATCTGTAAAAAAAAATGCAGATCAATATGTAATTAAAGAAGGAAAATGACACAATAATAATTTAAATTGTCAGTATTTACATAATGTCACTAATTGAATTTGGAGTAGAATTTGTACAGTAGCATCCACTGGAAAACTTATGGTATCTGAGTCTGCATGTTTAACTTAAATGATGACTTTCCTAATAAGACTTTCATGCCAGAAAAGCAGTATGTTTATAATACAGATTAAAACACAATGGAATAGGCAAGTTGTGTGGGTTTTCAGTCTTTGAGAAAAGAAAGACCAAGAGTACAGGCCATCAGGAAATAAAGTATGACGGCAAGATAGAGCTTCCACTTTTAAAATACCACATGATCAATAACAATGCTAATTAATGCCTTCAGATGTATGTCCCTAATGCAAAAATCTATGAGAAACAGATATGAAAAAATTTTAGGTTCTTACAGCTTATACTATTGGTCTCTAATCAACAGTGATGAGTGATTACAGAATTATGAAGACAATAACAGTTATTAAATATTCATGAATACTAAAGAAGGCAGTTTTGTGCTATTGTGTACTTGATAAACTATTACTTGCAAGTAAAGAAAACTGACTCTTCTACTTCTTCAAAAGTGTAAGATCTGTCTTCAAAAGTGGAAGTTTGAGCTACACAATGTAAATGAGGAAAGGGTAAAATGCAAATACAACAGGTATTAAATCGTGTTTCTGTATTTCTGAGAGACATCTTCTTGTGGTCTCCAAACACATTGTACGGTTTATAGCTTCCAGTGCAGTTCCTGGGATATTGTCTTATCAACTGTCCTAACAACGAACCATTAGTCTCATCTATGGTCTCATTAAAGAAAAAAAAAAAAAGAAAAGAAAAAGAAAAACAAAACCCCAAAAACCAAACCAGTCCACGGGCCAGAACTCAGATTACTCAGATTCACAATACATTGGGGTACTATGACATTTTCCTCTGGAGTAACACTGTTCTTAGACTTCTACATTAACAGGTACACTAAAACTCAACACCTGTTAAGTATTACGGAGGTTCCCCTTTCGATAACTGTGTGTTCAGAGAAAATGTGTGTGCCTGCAGGTGTGTTAACACATGCATGTGCACACGAAGAACCCTACAGTCTCTGAACTTCAGAGAGCCTTCTCCACCCTGGCACAGCTGAGGACCAACCCCACAATCCTCTTGACTTTCTCTTTTCCCATCACAGCTTGCCTAGAGTTGGACAGTCAGGGGAAGTACTGTTTTCTCTGAACTGCAGACATCCAGCTTGCTAGGATCCTAACCCCACAGCAGAAAGCCTGTGACTCCACCATTAATTGAAGAACCTTTACCTTACCACTATTTTACCATTACCTTACTGTTTATCAGTTCCCACTGGAAAACAGAAGACTTCAAACCAAAGAAGTACTTGCAAATAAAGTTGCATCAATAGAAGCAATTTCCTGAGAAAGCACACAAGTATCAAAAATATTTCTGAAGCTCTGTTTTGAAATGAAAAGAAGTGTGTGAAGGTTACCTTTTCCTCGGTCTTTTTAATTTTGTTTTCTCTTTGCTTTTTCTTTTTTGTTTCTTTTTTTCTTCCTCTTCATTTAAATCTATGGGTAGAAAGTTAAAGTTTACAAAACATGTGTGTGAATTAGGATCAACATTTAAAAAGTAGCTTCAATAGCAATGTAAAGTTACCACAAAATTCTTGTTAAAAGGCTTTCTTTTCCTTCCCCCAAAGCTTTACAGCGTGGTATAGTAACTTCACATTTCACTTGTATTCAGGCAGTATTTTTATGACAAAGATGAAGTTTCTGACCTTAGATTTTTCTATACAAGTTCAAAAAGTACTTTTGAACTTCCTAAAATGCAAATCCACCACATAAATACAGATTCAGCTAACAGGAAAATACTAAGTTTATAATTTATACTTAAAAAAGAGGCAGCCAATTTTGAGTATTTCATCTTATTCCTACAACACTTGCCATAAAGTCTGCATGCTGGTGTAGTTATTCCTTTGCTACCACAAATACAAATAATGGTCTGTATGTTATGGAGTGGAACTTCAAAGAATTTAATATGACATGAGAGAGCAAATTACCTTTAGAACAATGAAAAAACATCAATGAGAACGGGTGAAAAACCAGTATTTTTGTAAGGAAATAGTGCAAAATCTGGAGAAGATGAAGCCACTTGAAAATGGCAAAATTCTGCCTGGATAATTGACAGATACATGTCTCCTTACAATATATGTAACAGCCACAATTTGAGAAAGAACGTAAAATAAATAGGACTATTAGAAGATCAAGTAAAGATCTGTTTTTCCTGCAGATACCCATCTTCAGTCAGCTTAGGACTGAAAAAACCCAACCTTTACATTCAAAAATACCTAATAAATGGTAAGTATTTTTTCCTAAGAGACTTGTTCCAAGAAAGTACCACTGCAATACCAATTCAGCACTCTTGAAAACAGCCTATCCATTTCTTTTGAAGTGTACAGTTAACTATAGGGTTCTATCTATCAAGTTTTCCTTTCTAAATAGCATCTTCAGTAGGAACTAAACATCAGAGCACGTGAGAGCAACAGAACATAACGAAAAACAAAAGGGCAGAGGAGACCAATGTTCATTCATTTAAAACATGCTCTGGTGGAACAAACCACCCTTACTACTTAGGTGAACAACCTCTCTGGAGTCCAAATTCAAATGAACTCAAGTATCTGATAAACAACTCAACTATTCTCTCTCTGACAAACAGCTGATACTCAGACCTTACAAATACAGAACAGTACCTCCAAATACGAATGAATGAGTTCCAATTTACTAGCCGTTTCAAAATCCTACTTAGAAACTGGAGAGAAATTCAGGTGTCATATTTCTCATTAGTTAGAAGATGTTTAAACTACATGTTGTAATCAAAAAATTTAACTCAGAACATCCATGACATTTTCTTCTAAGTAGCTTCTTAATAACAGATTGATAATCTTTTGTATTTAGGAGCCCTTTTTGAGATGTTCCAAACAGTTACATTAGAAACTTCCTTTAGAAGGAATTCATGCTAATAATAGAGTGTGGGTGTATCAAATCTCTGAAGTCTGAACATATAGAATAAAAGACCTATTTTAAAATCACAGGCTAAAAGAAGTAAAAGTATTTAACAAAAAGGATAAAATCAGAGTCCCTGCATGTCAGAAGACTATTATCCAACGTATTCTAAAAAACTCCACAAAAAACACCTTACTCTTCTTTTCACGCATGGCTTGTAATCTCTGTAGTTCCTCTTCCTCGCTGTCTTCACTGCTAGTGCTGCTAACATCTAAAACAATATCCCTTTGAGGATCTACTCGGAGGAAGTTTCGACATTCAAATGTCAGATGACCAGCTGAACAAAATAAATAGACAGAAAGAAAAATTGCAGTTTACCAAAAAGCATCAAAACCTAAAGAACATCAATTTTTGTATTATTCAGTTTTGAGAAGTGAAAGCAAAAAGGGTAGGCTGTGATCTGAAAAAGAGGCAGGAGAAAGCTTACTTTGAAAAGTGTCCAAGAACTTTGATAGGTCGTGCAATGCTCTTCCATTTAATACTGCTTTATGGCCTCTCTCCTACTCTGCTAATTTGAAGATTTTTTTCAACTTTAGTTTGTATTTTTTAATGGTCTTAGATACTTTCTGAATAAATTACCTAAAAATGTAGCATGAAATATTTCAAAAACTACAGTAAATATTGCATTGCTTTTTTAACTCCTTCTAGTGAAATTGTAAAATCCTATTTGCTTATGAGACATAATCTTTAACAACCAGCACTTAATACTGACTAAGCTACTGCCTCACCAGTATTTTCAGTTTTCTAAGTTACATCTTGATAATCATGACCAACTAGAAACCTTGTGCTGAATACACTAATTGAAATAATAAAGAGAATTTTTTTAAAAATTAAGATCTGGTTTAGGAGACACGGTAATTTAAGCAGTAACTGAAATAAGCTCATGTTCTTAGTAAGGATGATGTCAAACTACCTATACCTTGAAGACAGAGATTTTAGGAACATAAACATGGATAATGTGATTTGACTACAAGTCTCCTTCTCTTCCAGAAAGCTTCTGATACTTGCTGCATGTAGAAACAGAGCACTAAATCTATATCCCAGAAAGAAGAGATACACAAAGCAATTCATTGTCAAAATTTGTTGCAAAGCCTGATGTGAAAGAATGAAGCAAGCTTTTTTCCTCTCACCCAACATAATGCTCGTAAAAAACTCAACCAGCTTAACTCACTGTGCTAAAAGTTCAAGACAATTCAGTACAAAACAGTGTCCATTCCTCCAATGTTCTAAAAACAAGAGTCAGTGATTAACAATTCAAAATCTTCACTAAGATCTGTCTCCATTAATCAGGAAAGTAGCCACAGGCATGCTTATATGATCAGTGTATAATGCAAAGCATGAGCTAAATGCAGAACTTGAGCTAAATGCAGAACTTGAGCTAAAAGCAATAAAGGTAGCTGTTTCCTGAAATACAAAATGCACAAAGTAATATTTTCTTAGCATAAAAGATTATCCAGATTTTAAACTATTTTGTCTTGTCAATCAGACAGGACTTAACTAAAACTGAAATGCCTGCATCTTTGCAGTAAGATTCAGAAGAAGCACAAATGCTAAGCTCAGAATATATCAAAGAAGGTGCTTTCAATTCAAAGTTTCTCAAGTAATTGCATTGAAATGTAGTATGTATGAAGATAACAGAGTAATTTTTTTTCTGAGAAACTCAAAGAGCATTGACAAGTGTGAGAAGGCAGAGAATGAATATGAAATCAATAAATGAAAAATAATATGGTAATTTAAACTGACAATGTCTGGGCAACAAAGGAGAATCTTTTTCATTTTTTACCCTCTCCTCAAAAGGCAGTTCTGACCAACATCATAAACTGAAGAAAACACTGTAACTTCATATTGCTCATTACAGACTTACGGTAGCCACATTTCTTGCATCCAGCTCTGATGTTATCCTTATTTCCACCTGAAAGAGAAAATTTCACCAATTAGGTGTTGCTGAAGAGAGCCTCCAAGTTCCTTTCAAATGTGGCTTGATAATGTCAATATACAGACAGAAGTGATTGCTCCTCAGGAGTACTAAGTACACTAAGATCTCTTAAAAAAACCTGCGTTTCTAAGGCTACTTTTCTGTACAGTAATCTATCAGAACAGATCTCACTAGATTAAACTGCTAGAGATCATTTAGTCTTCCGTAATTTACTGCCAAATCCTAATTTGATGTATTGTGACCTTTCCACTTGTTTAGTTACAGTATGAACACAGTAATAGATATCTAACATTCCAGTGATCTGCAGGACACTATATAAACTCTAGCAGTGCAAGGGTGTTGACAGGCATTCACTGGAAACTCTGAAGTGATTTATATTTCAATTACAAGAACTGACTTTAAAATGCAATTAAAAAGACCAAACCAAACAAAAACCCACTCCTGAAAAGAAAGAGGGAAATAAAAAAGTCAAAAAATTGTTATATTTTTCTGAATCCAGCCAACATGACACCAAATACAAAGAATGCAAGAAAGCAAATATTTACTAAACTGAAGAGAGTAACAGAAAAGTTTGGATTCTAAGCAGGACAAAGGAGCCAAAAAATGTAAATTTTACGTATAAAAAGTGTGTGATTCTCCCATGTGAGACAACAGTTAAGTTAAACAGACACAACAGGACATGATTCAGAAGAACAGAAGCACCAGGGACTTGCCCCTGCCCCAAGAGATACATCTTACTTTTAATCATTTAAGCCATGAAAACCACAATTGAATTCCCAAAATCAAAGGATGCCATTCTATGTTCTAACCGAATACAGCAGAAAAACCCCAGCGACTTAAGCAGTCACGTACATTTTTCTGAATAACTAAGAAATGCATTTAAATAAATACATGATCAAACATACCAAGAAATCTATTACAGAATTAAAGAATCAGAAATGAAGTACACTGGCTCCATTAATTTAAACTATGATTTACTGAAACAAGCACTGTCTTTAGAAAATTCTACTCAAAATAACAGAAACTTTCAAACCCCAAGTTGAAAAAACTACCTTGGAAACTGAGAAAACTCAGTTCTATGCCCTAAAGAGTACTGGAAAGCCAAGCAACAACGATCCACATATTCCATTACAACACGTGATTTTCTGCAGATCCCAAACCCTTAGTATTACACATCCCCTTCAAGGTCAGCAGTGTTCAGGTGCCTCTTTTGTGACTACCTTTAGAATGACATTCATGAGAGATAAGGAGGTAGGGAACATAGAAGAAAGTGTCACAAAATAAAAATCAAAAGCATACCTGTATCTTGCAATGTCACATCAGAGAAACGTTCAAACCAGTATTTGCTTGTTCACTACTCCTTGGGACTAGAAAACAAGATCACCCGAGCTACCTACTTTCTCTCAACTTTCTGAAATACTTAGTCAGCCTCAGCCCTATTGCACAGCTGACCTATAGGTAAAGAAAGATTTGGTACTCCAGCCAAGGGAGGTCAGTACAGTCATGTGCACACTGCAGAAATCTCCCGTGTTAAGTCAGGATCTCCAAAAGAAACACCCAGCAGATGACAAGAATATGAATATTGTCATCAAATATTCCCACCAAATTCCTAGGACTGAAATTTTATTACTGTTTCTGGCTTTAAACAATAATGTTAGAGGCAGGAGTTTAGGCTAGATGAAATTTTAGATGACTAAAAGCAAACAAATTGCAAGACGCTTCCTTTTCTCACTCTTCTTCCCATATCTTAATTCTCAATACAACTAAAAAGTGACACAGAACTAAGGACTCCATTCATTCAGTGGAGCCTAAGATTGAAAAGAAAAGCTTCGAAAACCTTTGAATGCAAACATGTCTTCCTCAAGAACCCTTTTCAGAATGGGTGCAAGCTTATTAAGGGCTTCTGTTCGTCAGAGAAGCAGCTCACCAAAACTCAGGCCTGCTCAGTTGTTCTCGAACCAAACACTCCCCGTTTTTCGGGACAAGAAAACACCATGAAGCAATGGCGATTGTGTTTGGCCAACACAGACCTGAATACCTTGCAAACTGCGCAGGTGTTTCTGCCTGCCCTGTCTCACAAGAACAATCTAATGGGACACAAGCGGTAACCCACAACGACAGCCGAGGACAAAAGCCAAGTCTGACAACCACCGTTCTTTGGCTCTAACCTCAGAGAAGGAGGCGACGGGAAGGCAGCGCTGGGCCACCCAGAGACTCAGGGAGAGGCCCCGCAGCCCCGGGCGGACGCGCCTGCGCTGCCCCTGCGCTGCCGCTGCCCCGCGCGGGCACGGCCCCCTCTCCATCTCCCTGCTGCTGCCCCCGGCAGCGCGGACAGAGCCGTGCCCGCCGCCCCCCGCAAGCTTCCCACTGCCGCGCACGGCCGCGAGCCCTCCCCGCGCAACTGTCCATCCACCCGACGCTGATTCCCCGTCCCCCCGATGCCGAGCCTGGATCTAGCCGGCTCTGCTCCCTCTCCCGCCGCGGTCCTGGGCGGGAGCCCCTCACCTGGCAGTGCCATCCTGCAGCTCCCTCCGGACCGGCCCGCACGCGCAGCGACGCTTCTCCCCGCCGGAAGGCTTTGCCCCGCACACCCCCGGACCGTACCATTCTCAGAGAAAGAAGGGGGCCTCAGTACCCTAAGGCGGGAGGCACGGCGGGGACCGCAGGTGTGTGGAGAAGCCTACGGGTCTTTCCCAGCACACATTCTTTCTCAGTGAATCCTGCAGAGGCTCCGGCCGAAGACTCATTCCTTCGTCCTTCCCCCCGGCTTGTGCAACTTTGTCTCCCCTTCCCTGGGCTGAGTACAGGCACCCAAGATGGCGGGCGGCTCGGGGCGGTAGGAAGTGTGGGAGGCGAAGCGAGGTCTGGCGTCGGCTGCGGGCGAGTGTGTGCTGGCTTCGCTGGTCCTTTCCCCGCCATGAGCAACATCTACATCCAGGAGCCGCCCACCAACGGGAAGGTGAGGCTACCAGGGTGAAGATCCTGGAGAAGTTGTATGTTGTACGGTTGTGGGGGGACAGACGAGAGAAACGCGAACTTATGTGGTGGTGATGGTGGTGGTGACTAGGGCTGGGGAGGTAGTTGTTTCTGTGCTGGACTGGTTTGGTTAAAGTTACTTCTTGGACATTACCAGAGTCAAAGCACGAGCCGTGATGTGTAGAGACATAACACAGAGCAGTCCTCGGAGCGTTTAATTTCCTCTGTTCTCAGTTGTATCTTGCGTTCTTAATTTTGTTACAGTCTCTCACTGAATCTAATGGTAGTCCACGCAGGAGAACTATATGCCTTTGTAAATTTATGGCGTTTTCCCCCCACGTTGTTTCGTTATGGAAGTGATAAAGCGTATCTAAGTTTCTATTGAGTACCAGCCACGTTATGTTACGTTATGTTATGTTATTACAGCTACATTATACATTTTTATTATATATACCGATTCAGAGCTGTATCTCAAGGTCTGGAAATGCTAGTTAAAATTAACAGTAGCTACCCAACACACTTTAATGTATACCTCTCTTACTAATATAACAAATTAAGATGTATTTTTTAGGAAGTAATATTCTTTGATCAGTGACTAAGTTACAATAAAACTGATGCTCATTTATCTGTATGTTTATAGGTTTTGCTGAGAACTACAGCAGGAGAGATAGATATAGAATTATGGTCAAAAGAAGCACCAAAAGCTTGCAGAAACTTCATCCAGCTTTGTATGGAAGGTAATGACTGAGTGGGATGGGAGTTGTTGAAATTGATTCATATGTGATCTTTGTGCCCTTTCTGTAAAATAGAGGTCATAATTATGTTTTGACTTCAGTATGTTAATAGGTTAATTTCTATTTAGAAATTATTAATTGACACTCAGACAATGTTTTTCAAGGTTACCAATGAAGCTGGTGGAGAAAAAAAGTTAATATTTTGGATGTTTTTTCTCGAATTAAGCAGATGACATAGTATTGAAATGTTGTGTTTCAGAGTCTTGAGAAGTGTTACTTTCAGCAAATGTCTACGAAGTATAACAACTTTAGTGTATGTATGAAATGACAGTGATGCAATATTGGGCATTTTCCAAAATTCTCGTTTCCTCATCACAATTTAAACTATCATTTCTTTCTTTTTCTGCAAGTGCACCTAATGTTTCAGTTGCTGTATTTTTTTGTTGATGGAGGTTCTGTAAAACTTTCCACTGAAGCAGTGGATACCAGAATGAGAAGCTCCCTTCTGAGAAAACTGTAACAAAAATATTTGAAAGACTTGATGTCTTTATATGTTTTCTGACTGCTGCTATTTTCCCATTTAAACAGTTATAGAATTGTTAAGAGTTCTTTTAGCCTTTGTTACACAAAAGTAGCAGTCTAGGCTTTGTGGCTCCAGCAAGGATCCAGTCTGTTTTGTGTTCTTTTCCCTAGACTTTTTGCAATGTTAAAGGAATTTCTTAGCCATTGATAAGGGTTCATGTATCCTCAGTGGGCTTTATTTCCTTTCTGATTTTTTTAACTACTGTGTAGTATGCTCTGCTTTGTATAATACATTTAAGTATTTCTCATTAATATCTTGCTGTATAACCATCCGTGACTGTGTCTAGTTATGCTGCAACATTTGCACACCCTACTTTGTCTTGCAGCATGCTGCAGATTTATTTTTGTTTATTTCTGTTAATATTAATATATCAACAAAGAGTATAGTTCAGGTAAAGTTACATTTTCGTTCTTTTTGTTTTCTTATGATCTTGTAACCTTTATCAGGTAGATAGATAAAAGAACATAACTTGGGGAGCAAAATGTACCACATATTTCATTCTGCAAAAATTATGAGTTTAGGTACAGTACAGATGATGAAAGGTGTTCCATGCTGGTGAGTGAAAGTACAAATCGTCTGGTATATGAATATGGCTCATGTTGTGTGTGAGATGTTGTCCAGGGTAGAGCATAGTATTTCCAGTTCTCCTTTTAAATTGGTGTGTTTTGATAGTATCATTCCAGTAATAAAACTTAAAGGCTGAAAAGACAGTAGTTCATCAAGATCGTCTTGCCAGTGATGGGCAGGATTTTTTGCAGAAGAAACACATGGCACCACAGGATTTTTTTCATAAGACTGTGAAGAACAGAAGGGAACCAAATAGAAGGCAACAGTGGAATCTAGTTATAGTACGTGCTTGCTGGAACTTCAGTCTCTGGACATCTCTGCATAATCTGTATGAAAGTTTGGGTTTGAGACCACTTACATGTATTTAATATCTTATTCTTGTTCCCTCTTCTTTTTTTTTTTTTTTCAGAGTATTACAATAATACAATATTTCACAGAGTGGTGCCTGGCTTTATTGTGCAAGGGGGTGATCCCACTGGTACTGGATCAGGAGGAGAGTCAGTCTATGGAGCTCCTTTCAAGGTGTGTATCTGTATATCTTACACGCTAATTTTTTGTGACTCTCTGTCTGTTATTCTTCCTACCATGTTAGGTTGTGAAAAATCAAATCTTATATTAAATGCATACAGGTGCAGTAGTTGCCTTCATGTGCTGCTTCAGTGTGTTTGAATATGCCCTTCTAAATTGAGAGTTCTTAAATCTAGCTACTCTGGTGTTATGATAAACCTGGGGCTCAGATCTTGGGGGAAGCTACACACAGGCTCAGCAGCTGTCTTCTGTTCTGCCTGCCTGTTTTATTTCAGGTGTGGCAGGCACCTTTAGCTTGTGCCTGAAGCTGCAAACCTGTTTCTGAGCCTTCCGTCTTCTTGCTGCTAGACTTTTACATCTAGCACAAACATGAATTTTGTGGGAGGAAGTGGGACCTGAGCAGAGAACAAAACGAAAATTGCCAATGTTGTAGTAGCATTGCTCCTTCAAATTAGTGGTGTCTCAGTATTGCATCTGAGATACTACTCACTTGTTTAGCATCATGGTATTGCAGTGGTATTCATCACTGTCTCCTTGCTTTGAAAGGAGTCATATTTTGTCTTCTTAGGTCCAGAAAAAGTTCTTCGTGTGGATTTTTGCATAACTCTTTCATTACAACCTGTTAATGTGCTTTCATGATTAGGATTTAGATGAATTTTTCACATAAACACTGTTATTGTCAAGAATGGTATTTTTGCAAGAAACGTGTGAAATGCAGTTACTTTTTAAAATGTTTTTGATTTTCTTAATATTGGGGGGGATAACAAATGCAAATAAAAATAGTGAATAGCAACTGATTTTTAGGCAATGACTGGGAAAAGATAAAATTAACGAGACAGAACTTGTAATGTGTCTTTCTGTTATTGATATTCTAGTTTCTAATTTTTTGTTTGGTGTTTGCTCATTATGTGTTTATGGTTTCTTTTGAAGCTTGTTCACTTGTTTGCATCATTATAGGCACTAGGGATTAGAAATACTGACTAAAAATAATTTTTGCTGCTCAAAGTAGAAGCTTTTAAATATAATTCTGGCACTGAGTTTCAAAATGCGTGGGATTTATTACTGTCTGAATTAAAAAGAATATTAGCAGCACATTTTTCTGTGTGTGCAGGTTGATGTAAATAGTATCACTCCTGTCTCCTATCACACTGTAGCTAAAGGAGTGAAAAAATAGTTTTATACTGAAATTGTTCTCTTTTCTGCCCTGCTTTTACCAGGATGAGTTCCACTCACGATTGCGATTTAATCGAAGAGGACTTGTTGCTATGGCAAATGCTGGGCCCCATGATAACGGGAGTCAGTTTTTCTTTACATTGGGTCGTGCAGATGAGCTTAACAACAAGCACACAATCTTTGGAAAGGTCTGTTACATGAAGTACAGTCCCAGTTTCAGTCTGACAGAAGCTACTACAAGTTTCTCTGAAGGCCACTTTAGTGTTGAAATTTATTTCAGTGCTTTCCAGGCTCTCTGCTCTCTTTGTTTCTTATATCTGGTAGAAATGTTTCTGTTGGTTGTTCCTGTTATTACCTATTTTGCTGTTGTTATTCTTCTAAATTGTATTTTTATGTTGTGCTGCCTTTAAGTAATCTTATTAGTATTATGGCTCTGTTATTAATCAGTTTATCTAATACTAATGACATGTTAGAAGATTCTGTTTGTAGATTCTAATTACCCAAGAAGGATCAAGAAAATTAAAAACATTAGATGAATTTACCACTCTCATGATTTACTTAAAAGACAAGAAACCAAATATTTTCTTATTTCATTGGGGGTTTTTTTCTGTTTCGTAGGTCCCAGTAAAAATTCAACATCTTCCTCTGCGTACATTCTTAAAACTACCTGTATTTCTTCAACTTTTGCCATTAAATTTAAAAGCCCAAAGTTTTCTACATTGTACTTGTTGTCTTCTAGAAGTCTTACACGCTTACAGTATTTCTTATATCACTTGTACTTTCAAAAATCTTTACGTAATAATTGCCTTGTATTTTGCAGAATAAATAACACAAATTACAGTCAAGAACTTTCAAACCTTTTCTCGTAAATTTGCCAGGTTACAGGGGATACAATATATAATATGTTGCGCCTGGCTGAAGTAGAAGTTGACAAGGAAGAGAGACCTCTCAGTCCGCACAAAATAAGAAGTAGTGAGGTGGGTGTGTTCTGGTTTGAAATACGACATTTTAACATTCTTTTGTGCACAGTGTTCAGAAAATTTGGCTTGTCCTTTTGCGTATTGCTTTAAAATATTGAATCACTTAATTACAAAATGCTTACTAAAGATTTGTCTAAAATACTGGGTTTTTTGACAGGTTTTGTTTAATCCTTTTGATGACATTGTCCCAAGACCAAATAGAAAACTGAAGAAGGACAAACCAGAAGAAGAAACGAAAAAGTCCAAAGTAAAAGGCACAAAGTAAATATATGCAACCTAAGTGGTGGTTAATTTTCTTTCACCTTTAATTTGTAGCTTGGCAGTTTTTTATTTCCATTTCTGCCTTTGAAGCAGTTCCTTGTTTCCGGGGAGGATCATGCAAATATAGTTTCTCTGACTGTAAGTGGTCTCAAACCCAAACTTTCATACTTCATTCTCTGGACATCTCTGCATGATCTATGTGAAAGTTACTGTGCATCTGCTACGCTGTAACTGTTTCATGTGATAGTTTGTTGAAAATAAAAAAAGATAGTTTATCTTTCCCATATGCCACAATGGGCAGTCATCTGACTTGAGATGACACTGCAGTTAAAAGCTACTGGTAGGGGTAACTAGGTCGCAGCTCCGTTCTTTGGGATTTTTTGAACTTACTTTATTGGATACCACTTCTCCCCCACTGGAGTACTGAGCAAGAAGCAGGCATTTTGACAGGGGAGATTTTAGTTTCTGTGAGTGAAAATTGATGGTCACAAACATTCCGTGAAAAATACTAAGAACTCCAGAGTGTGCATGCTGCTGGTTCTGTTGCACAAAAACAGAACATACTGCAAGTGACAGGTTCCAACACAGTGTAAACGATTAACTCTTGAAAAAGAAATTACAGATCATGATTTCTTTCAATTGCGTTCCGTGAATGTGTTCACATTTGATACCTTTCTGAGCCATCATATCTTGAAAATCTTGTGTCTTGAATGCTGCTCTGTTGAGGAAAAAAATGCAACAAAACTGTCAGCATTCAAGAGTCTGGGAAAGTTAGTCAAGACAGAATTTCTTAAATTGTGTCTTAACTGATGCTTTGCTATCCTTGTTTTATCTCAGGAATATAATACAACATGCTTTTCTAAATATTTGTGATTTATTGCAAAGCAAAATGCGAAGTTGTTTGAAATTGGTACATTTAGCAAGACAAAGTTTTTTTAAAAAATCATGTACAACATGAACGTAATATATGTAAAGATAATGGACTGTTACTAAGACTGTATTTAAAATTTTACTAGAAATTTTCTTTTTTCTCTGAAAGAAACTTTAACCTACTTTCCTTCGGGGAAGAAGCTGAAGAAGAAGAGGAAGAAGTCAGTAGAGTTAGTCAGGTATTGTACCAAATTATCCTTATTCTTCTTTTTGTTCCAACTACCTTTTCTGCATATTTGTGTAAAGCTTTAAAGTTCTTAGTCTATTCTTATGTTTGCATTTTAAACAATAATACTAGAAATTGCTTTAGTTTTTAGGATTCTGCTGTTACAGCATTTTGAAAAAACAGAGGTTTTTAATTTTCTTGACTTTGAAGGTGCCTTCAGTTACTGCCTGAAATTTTTACATTTCCATGAACATAAAGTTTCACAGTATAGATCTATACTATTCAAAAGTCATGGAAGCAATAGGTACTTTATTCTTTTTCAATTCCTTAATTTGTGAGTGTGATTATATGGTAAAATACTTGAATTCTGAAGATCATCTTATGCATTTCCAGTGCACACTTAGCTCCATTTTGTTACATATATCCATTTGTCGGTGTGCAAAATGAACTGTGGTTATTGTGGAGAAAGTAGTCCATTATCGTAATTTAATAGTGCACTATAGTGAAATGTTCACATTCACAGAACAAGGGTTGCACAGGTAATCTTTGGTCTGACATTTCCTTCCCTGACAACCTAAATAAGGTTAGTTTAAAAATTTGTGTAATAAATTGTTGATTTCATTTCTGCTGCTGACCAAGTTGTTTCACTAGACCGCTAGGCTTTCTACAGCACCTCACTGCTTCAGCTAGTGATCAGACTACATGGTCCTGCATCCTGTAACAAATAAGTGAAAAAATGGTTGTCAGTCCTCAGAAGTTAGTTAAAATTCGAAAGGGAAATAGTGAATAATGATGGACAATATTATAGTGAGATGGTATCAGTCAGAATGATAGTAGAGATTTATTACAACAGCAGTTTTAACTATTTTTCTTTCTTTTTTTTCAACTTACCAGTCAGACAAACTTTACTTGTTTGCCTTAATATGTTCATCTGCTGTTTTGCTCTTGCTGTATATCTGTCTTGTAATACTGTGTTTAACTCAGTTGCTTTGACTTTCTTACTTTTCATGCCAAATACTTGTTTTCAGTTTAAAATTGTCTAATTAGAATGCCTCTTTCATGATAAGCCTAGTTTCAGTGTTTTCATGCTTTCCACTCAGCCTCAAAAATCTCATCTGCCTGTTTGTTCCCACTAAATTCTTGACTAGCTGTAGCTAGATAAGTAGCCACACCAACTCTTTATGAAGAATTTCTGTTCATTCTTTACAACAAAATAAAACCTTCTTTTGAAGCCTCATTGTTTGTTCGTAAGAGGTTCAGATCAGTGTCTCTGTAGTTTCGGATGTTACCTTGATCCTGATTAAGTTGAAGTACATGAACACAAGCACTGGTTTTCATTCTCTGTTTTTGATAAGAAAAATGAAAGGTCAGAGTTATTATTGAGATCCTTTGACACCTGCAAACTTAGAATCTTATGAGCTTTTTTTGGTTGCTAGATGCAGGAAGTTTTGCTTCTTTAAGAAGGGCAGAGAAGCTCTTGGTAAAACCCCTCAAGGCTGTGAAGGCTATTAGTGCAGTCAGGGATCTGGCTGTAGGGCCCCCACTGGTTGTTGATTAGTTCCTTCAGTTAAAACTGTAGCTTTCAGTGTCCAAACTGCTGATTGTCTGTTAGGAGCACTTTGTAAGACACAGCCCCACTACCACTCCAAATACCCCACCCCCTTCCTTAATGAAGGAATTCTCTTTTCATGTTGCTAAATGTGTTCATCTGTGTTTTCTACATAACAAAAAATTGTCGTTGCATTTAATTGAATAAGATTTTGTCCATACTCTGCTGTCTTCCCAAAAACATTAGATAGTGGAGACATTCACAATACAGGTCACGATACTGACTGTTTCCGCAGCAGAGATTTTCAGTCTGATCTTTCTCTGAAATTTAAGTATACTTTTTTTCAGATTAGCATGTAGAATGCTTTCTAGCTGCCGTCTTTCTCCCTGAAGACCTTACGTGTTGTTAGATTTGACTCCTTGTGTCAGTAGATGATTCCTGCATGATGTATTTCAGGTTGATATATTGCAGTTTGCTAATTTCTTTTTTTTTCCTTAGGGATCTAATTAGTGTTCTTCCAATTAATAAGTATTGTTTTGTACATGGTGCTTCTTTGAGTCGTCATGTGTCATTATGGGAAAGTCAAGTTCTTACCTCTTCGTTCACTCAAGTGTATATATGCTAGACCTACCATCTTTATGATGTGTAGTGACTGTCATGACTAAACAGTATCTTTTTTTTCTCTCTCTCTTTCTTTTAAGACTAAGTGCACTGCTATTGCAAAAATAAATCCATGGAGTCAGTTTGATGCTTCTCTTTCTGGAACACTTTCTTGTTCTTCTGCTCTTTAAAGTGTTTAAACTTACTGGATAGGCTAAAGCTAACAAGAAACAAATTATGTTTTTCTTACCATAATCGTTTTTCACTGTCTAGCCTCTTAAACACTGAAATGAATAATGCTTTTCTTTTTTTCTTTTTCTTTTAACAGAGCATGAAGGGAAAAAGTAAAAGTAGTCATGATCTCCTCAAGGATGATCCACATCTAAGCTCAGTTCCTGCTGTCAAAAGGTTAATATGTGATTTCTAACTTTTAGAACAGTGTCTTGGTTTGAAAGACAGGTGTCTGCTAAGGAAGGCAGAAGATGCAACCCCTTCCCTCCGGATTATTATAATTTTGAAATTAAGGGGCTTCCAGGCAAGGATATGAGAAATAGGAATAACAGTTCTTTACTCATATATATATAAAACAAAACAAAATAAACAACAATTACTATGGCAGTTATAACAAAAACAGCACAGTCACCCAGTGGAGCCTTCTCGGCTGCNTGAAACAGTGGTCCTGTGGAAAAGAGTCTGGTCTTCGCCTGAAGGTCCAGTGATGCAGCTTCTTGTCCTCTGGGAGTCCAGTGGAGAAGGCTTCCTTAGGGCCTGAAAACCTCTGATTATATCCAGGTGGGAAGTGCTCAGTTCCTGCTCCCGGGTGGAGCATCTCACAATGGGGTGGTGAGGCACTGATGGGCCCATTAACAGGAGATAATCCAGAGCCCCTTATCTATCAGTCATGCAGCAAGGCACAGATGGGCCCATTAACAGAAGATAGTCCAGAGGGAGGAGGCAAGGAAACACTGCCCCACCTGGTTTCAACAGCTCACAAAGATGGTAATAGAATCCACTGTAACCCAGGACAAACAGATCTACTTTCAATATGTTATACCCAATTATGATCATGTATACTCATTTAAGAAATGTTAACTCATGTTACTCTTTCAAAAATTAAGAGTGCCAGTGCTAGATCAGACTAAGTATTTCTCTAACCCACTAAGCTGTCACCGCTACTGGCCATCCAGTAAAGAATAGAATCAGGGCAAATGCTTGTCTGTCCCAGCCTCCATCAACTTTCACTTCAGAGGACTAACAGAGTTTGATGTGGTTCATGTACTTAGTAACCCTAGTATCTTCCCTTTTGTTCTGAACTTGGATGCTGCTAGTGGCACTTCAAAAACTGTAGCTCTCATTCTGGAAGAGACAGTGAGCAGTCAGTCTCTTTCTGAGAGAAAAGAAACCTCTCATCACCACAATCCTTTCTTAGACCATCTCTTTCCTAGCCTAAACTTTAAAGTTACTTAAATTTTCTTCATGCAGAAGATACTCTGTGTCATGATTATTCTAGCTGCTTTTCCCAACCCTCCAACCCTGCTTATACTTGAAAATATGTATTTTTTTTTCCAAATGTAAAGAACACACTGAAAATTAGGTGAATCATGAATCTGTATGCTTGGATAAAGTTGGTTTTCTTCTCTGTTTCTTTTTTGTACTTTATAAATTCTGATTTTAACCGCAGTTGAGAGTGAAGGTGAGAAAATTCCATGAAAATATGTTAGCTCCAAGAATTTGCTTATCTTAGAATTGTAGACTAGTTGGTTTGGAAGGAACATTAAAATTTATCACATTCAACCCCCCTGCAATGAGCAGGGACATCTTCAACTACATCAAGTAACACAGATCCCCATTCAACCTGGCCTTGAATGTTTCCAGGGGTGGAGCATCAACCACCTGTCTGGGCAACCTTCTCCAGTGTCTCACCACCTGCATCATAGGAAAAGCCTTCATTATGTCTAGTCTGAATTTACCCTCTTCTGGTTTCAAACCATTACCCCTTGTTCTTTCACAACAGGCCCTGCTAAAAAGTCTGTCCCCATCTTTCTTACAGACCCACTCTAAGTAGGAAAGGCTGCAATAAGGTGTCCCTGGAGCCTTCTCCAGGCTGAACAATCCTGCCTTTCCTCATTGGAGAGGTAATCATCTTCATGGCTCTCCTCTGGATTCCCTACATCAGGTTTCTGTCCTTCCTGTGCTGGGAGCCCAGAGCTGGATGCAGCACTGCAGGTGGGGTCTCAGCAGAGCAGAGCAGAGGGGCAGAATCCCCTCCCAGGCCCTGCTGGCCGCGCTGCTTTGGATGCAGCCCAGGACACGTTTGGCTTTTTGGGCTTCAAGCATACATTGTCAGCTCATGTCCAGCTTTTCATCCACCAGCACTCCCAGGTCCTCCCTGCTGGGCTGCTCTCAGTCCATTCATCCCCCAGACTGTATTGGTATCAGCAGTTGCCCTGACCCAGGTGTAGCACTTTATTAAATTAATGTCATTGCAACACATCTAAAGTTTCTTTAATGATCTTGATTACTTACTGGTTGCTTAGAGCACACTTCAAAGCCCTAACTTTTGGGAATTCTTTAATATTCCTTGCTTTTCCTCTAGCATAACTTCTTTTTTTAAATTGTGGGCTAAAAAGGTTCAAGGGTCCTTATTATTAGTTTGTGATAATTAAAAGTGTGTCAGCCTTAGTATATTCAAATAGATTTCTTTTTTAGTTCACTAAACTGTAACTGTATAAGTAATTAAACCCTTGATGTTAAGCTTAATTATCAGTAAAATGCATCTTCCATAATATAAACTAGTTGCAATGAAATGCTAGTAATCATTTGATAAATAGGATCAAAAACATCTCAACTGTGTTTTAGTGGTTTTTAACTGTATACATTAGTGTTTTGCTTGAACAGCTCAAGATATGGCTAGGATTTCTCCGTTGTATGAAAGTCCTTGTTTTTAAGCATTTCTAATTAAAAAAGATTGTAACGGTCAAATGGTAGAAAATAATAATAATTTATACTTTTAAGATTAATGTGAGGATGATATAAAGTAGTAAGTTTACTAAAATTTCAGGTGGCTAACTTTTTTTTTCATTTAAGAAATGGTGGGGTTTAGATATTGTATTGAATCTCCTCTAGTACTTCAAAGTAGTCACATTTTTTTCTTCTTTTAGTGAAGGGGAAAATGAAGAAAAAGATTTGAGTGAGGTAAGTATCATTTT
Organism: Oreocharis arfaki; assembly: GCA_013398015.1. Taxonomy (NCBI): domain Eukaryota; kingdom Metazoa; phylum Chordata; class Aves; order Passeriformes; family Paramythiidae; genus Oreocharis; species Oreocharis arfaki. Next base: position 278,526 of record VZRR01007737.1, on the reverse strand, counting down.
TTTACAAATAAGTCTTTGTCTTTTGCTGTGTGCAGAATAAATTTTCTTTGGGGAATAAATGCTACTTTAGAGGTGTTTGAGAACTAGCTCAAGTCAGATTTCCAGCAAAAGCTTGAAGGCTCTCTCTCAGATCTAAGGTTTGGCTATTCACAGGAGGGTAGAATTAGCTTACTACCTGCTACACTTTTCCAAAACTGTTATATTGTATTTCAGTCAGTAGATTAGATATGTAAGAGTATGGTATATGGGTTGTGTACCATACAGTGACAAACCACCAGAGTGATAAAACCCCTGAAGCTGCTTCTAAAAAAATAGTTAAAATCAAATTTGTCATGAATAAATATATAATTGCAATATTTGAGGGTAAGTCTGCATGTGAGTCAGAGTCCTGTTTGAAAGATTTCTTCGAGAGAACAGAAACTCAGTGAATTGTTAAATTGTAGCAGTTAAATTATGTTGACAAAGACTGTCGCCTCTGAAAGACATGAAATCTGAATAATCGCAGTAACATTCAACTAAACATGGAGGCAATTTAAGTACAAGGGGATTGTCCTATATGGTGCAGATAAGCATAACCGTGTTAGATGAAATATGTCTCTCTCTCCAACCATAGATCATGGGAGTACCTCTTTGAATTGCTGTTGAGATAAGGATGTAATATTTGCTTAGGAATGTAATCTCCCATTCCCCTAACTGAATTCTGTAAAGTATTGTTTTCTATATCTATCCGTCATGCACAGGTATTAACTACACTTCCAGTTGACACACTAAGTAAAGGAAGAACACAGTCTGTCACATTCGTGTGCCTAAAAAAAAAGCATCTGCTTACACCCTGTTCGTTTTTTCACAAGGCATAGTATGAATTCAGATTTTTTCGCTCTTCTCCTTTGTCATTCCTGCTGTGCCAGGGCATTTTAGTGTTAGAAGAGTTTGGAGAATGCTATTTAATTAATAATTCTTCAGATGTTTAAATAGCCCTTTCTTACACAAACTGGATTTGGGGAGTATAGAACATGGATGTATTAGGTTGAAGAATAAAAATTTAAGTAAATATACCTAATTAAGCCAAAGTTGGAAATATGAAGGCTTTTTCTTTTTTTTCCTGGAGAGGTGTTCTCTTTAGATTTTATTTCATTGAAAGGTTTTAACTAAGATCTAGCGCTTCAGGCAGTTACCTGGGTCTTGTAAAGTGGTATTAGTATTTTATCATCTCTCTTGGAGTTACTTTAGTTAACATATCACAGGATCACTTTTGCATTTACACAGCTGTAACATGTTGGTAGTTATATAGCAAATTCTGAGAGCAAATAATTCTTCCAGATCTCCCTATGTCCCCCAACTAACAAGCCCATAGCATGTGAAGGAATCTCTTGTTAGCATTCCCTAAGCACCTGGCCTTGCTGTTCATGCTATTAAATACCATCCTGTTTCTCTTTCTGCAGTCCTCAAAGTCATACATTTAATTCTTTGAGAGAGCCTTTGTATTAGCAATACCTCATAGCTATTTGTTAAGATTCTTTTTATGCCAAAGTTATTAATGAAAACATTATATGAAATGTGTTCACAATTTTTTTCCCACCAGTGACATCTCTTTTCTGCACAACATCTTTTCCTCTCCCTATTTGTCAGTCAGTTGCTGAACAGTAAGTCTCATGCAGTACTATGTATAGATAAAATTAGATATCCACCCCTCAGTTCAATAATCTTCTTAAATGGGAAAATGATATTACATAGAGTAGTCACTAGTCACAGAATGTCTCACTACTTTTTTATTTCCCTATTGAAGAGAAGAATAGGGCAACTCCACCCAGCTGATAACAGCAGCAAGAAGCGGTACAGCTTTCAGGCGGGCAGTTTTGTATGTCTCTGTCACATGGGGAACAACCATCAGCCAGCAGAACAGCCACTTCCCTTTTGAGGTGCCATGCAGTTCAATCTGGGTTGTTGAATCTATTGTTAAATCTCTAAGTTGAGATCAGATGGACTTAATGAGAGAGAAGAGGGACTGAAGGAGGAGACTGGGCAGGAGAAAAGAGTAGAGCTGCAGGAGGGAAAGCGGCTGGGGAGGAAGGTTATATCCTATTTTCTCAGTGTTTTTCTGGAAGAGAAATAGTGAAATGCTGTGCAAACTGAGGGTAGTGGATGGTTTGGGAAGTAGGGGATTTAGCTGCGTGGGACAAGTTGAACAATTTTGTCCCTGACATTTTACACCACCCCCCCCCCGCCACCATTACACGGATTTCTGTAATTTTTAACTAGCTTACTACTTAGCAATTGCAAGTTGTCTAGAGTTGTCCATTTTTATTTCTGAAGTTCTCCTGTCCAACTACTTGTGTTTCAGTGAAATACTCTTACCTAAGCCCTAGGCAAATCTCCACCAGCAGTTTGTCTTTATCCTTGCGTGTTAAACATTTTGAACACAGTCCTGTCACTTTGTTTTTTGGACCTCCTCCTGCTATCGAGATCTGTAGTCTCCCATCACTCTTGACAACTTGCCATGTAAGCAAATCCTTCAGAAAGCTTCACTATCTCCTGTGTCAAACAATACCTTTCTGGGAAATCAGAGGAAATGCCGTTCCTGTTCCACTGTTCTCTTCCTCTGTTAAAAAAGAAGAGACAATCCCCACCCCATCAACCTTTCAGTCTTTTCACTGGCAAAATATTCAGCTGTTTTACTGTGCTGAATATCCAGAGATTTCTTTTTTGTTCCTGAGTGGTCTTGTCTTGCCTAAATCTCAAATCTAAGCAATAAGCAATAAGTCTAAAGATTCCCAAACAGTGACTCCACTACAACTTGTGAAATCCAGCTCTTGATTTTTCTCTTCTGTTTCCCAAATTTGCCTCTTGCTGCTTTTGCTTTTTTGTCCTCTCCCCCTCCATGTGTATGGACATGGTCTTCATGCTACTCTTCCTCCTACCTGTCCATCACACCAAGGATAAGAACATGTTCTTCCTTCCCAAGTGCTTACCTTCTGGCAGTCTCCTGGATACAGTAAAGTCGTCCGGATTACTATTTGTAAGTGTCCTTTCTTTCTTTGGCTAAAATTAGGACCATGTGTCATCTTACACTTTCCTTTTGCTGATTAGCATCACACCAAATAAATATAAAAAGATGTACCATGTCATCTTTGAGCTGGCATTCTTCAGTTAAGATTCATACAGACTTCCTTCTTCAAGGAAGGAAGTAGTCCAACTTAGATCCCTTGGTCTAGTCAGGCCACTTCTTCATTCTCCAATTATTTCTTCCTTCAAATGTCTTTGATCTGAGGTGGGTTATCCTCTTTTGCCTACCTCTGCTAGTCATGGAGGCCTGAGGCCTCTGCTTGGACCTCTTTAGCAAGCTGGGATGATTGATTCCACAGGTTTTCACAGCCTGTTATGATCAATTTAGTATTTGTAAGTTCCCTGACAGGGGCTGATGGGCTAACCTCTTCCATCCCATCATGACTGTAGGATAGCCATGTGGTAGGAAGTTCTTAAGTTTTTCTTTCAGTGGAAAATGAAGGAAAAATTTAGTATATTGTCTTGATCAAATTTTGGATTCGTGAGCAATGGTATCAGTAATATCACACTGCTGTGATGTCATATGTAGACCTGTGAGAGTTAATACTCTAGAATAGACTTTTAATTTTTTTAACCCTACAGAAAAGAAGTAATGTGTGAATGAAATTATCATATTTGTATTTTTTTGTTCCCTCTGAAGCATATATTTGTTTGAAAAGTTTGCTTTGAAATGAAGTGTTCGTCTTTTCTTGGAAGAGGCTATATTTATAAGAAAAAGATTTCCGTATTCATCATTCATCATTAAAAAAAATCTAAAGGAGTTTTATCATTTTAAATCAATAAAGGACGAAGAACAACATGATGAAGATGCTGATAGCGTAGAAGATGAAGCTGCTAGTAATGAGAAATCTCAAATAAAGGAACGCATTGCCAAGAAACTGAAAATTGATACAAGTGAAAATGCTAAACAGCAACTTCAAGAGGAAGAAACTAAGGCAGAAAGGAAAACAACTACTCGCAGGTAAAGATTGTTTTGTTTGGTTGGGTTTTTTCTTTAGATTGTTTACAGTTTTTAGATTTTCTGCTCAATTCCAGTTTTGCTGTTACAGTGTTGATAGGTGAGTGTTACATTAAAAATACTCCACCCTGCCCATCTCCAACTGTGGAAGGTGAGATTGCCTATTGCTTTCATTCTTTGTCGTTTCTTAGTTTTGTTTGGCAGTTTAAAACAAACACTTAACTTACATTTTGTTACACTCAACACTTGCTGATACCTTGTATGGGAGTTTTATTTTCCCCTGTGAGTTAGAAACTAAGTGTATTTATGTGTATTTGTCACTCTTACTTTGTCTTTCTACACAGTTTTAAGACTGAGTTTTGGAGCTTCTTTATCTATGTTAACACAAAGTAGTCATCCACCACTGAGACTCACAGAAGGGAGAGTCATCCAGTGAAGTCTGGTTTAACGCGGTACTCATTCTTGCAGTGTACCACCTGCCCAGTGACAACATTGCTAAGAAAGCAATTTGTATTAACCACTTTATTAGGTTTGAAGAGCTCTAGAAACTAAGATATTAATGGGATTTAAGAGGGAAATTCAGTGTCCTTTTCTACATCATCTTCACTATGGATTTGAATCTAAGACTCACACCAGGTACAGTACGGAAGCCTTTGCAATTTGAGCAAATCTGAATTGGTTCCATTCAGTTCTTCCTCAGGCATGGAAGATGTTGCTTCTAAAGTTCCTCATAATTTTGTGTTTGCTGAAGAGAGGACCCAGTACACATAATAGCCAGAGACACATAAGAAAAGCATTTGACATCAAAAGACCCAGCACTATAACAAAAATAAGGAAACTGTATACAAAATCTGTAATTTAAATGGTCATTAGTTTTTCCTGTCATATGATTTACTTCTAGTTAGAGGCTAGGTAACTAAATTCCATGATTCGTGGGATTTCTTGTAATCAACAAGAGCTGTTTGGTCATATCTGTAAAGTGATGTTCCTCCATTTCTTTTGGAACCATACATAAATCTGATCTCTTTGTGCAGTCATGTGTTGTGGTTTAACCCCAGACAGCCACCAAGCCCCATGCAGCCACTCGCTCACTGCCCCACCACCAGGATCTGGGAGAGGATCAGAAGGATAAAAGATAAAGAACTCAGCTGAGGTAAAGACCGTTTAATAGGGAAAACGAAAACTGCACATGCAGGCAAAAAAACCCAAGGAATTTATTCACTTCTTCCCATGGGCAGGCAGGTGTTCAGCCATGTCCAGGAAATGCAGGGCCCTATCACATGTAACAGTGACTTTGAAAGACCAACACTATCACTCCAAATATCCCCCCTTTCTTCTTTCTTCCCCCCACTATATAGGCTAAGCATGATGCCACATAGTCTGGAATATCTCTTTTGTCAGCTGGGGTCGCCTGTCCTGGCTGTGTCTCCTCCCAGCCTTCCAGGCACTCCATTTCTCCTGCCTGTGTGGCAGTACAAAAAGCAGAAAAGGCCTTGGCTCTGTGTGAGCCCTGCTAAGCAATAGCAAAAGCATCTCTATGTTGCCAACTCTGCGTTCAGCAGAAGTCCAAAATACAGCCCCATGCTAGGTATTGCAAAGAAAATTAACTCTACCGCAGCTGAAATTCTTGAGCACTGGTTTGCTATTTTTTCGGTGTTCTTTTTCTCTGTAAGAGCATGTAAATTGCAGTACATGAGATACAATACCATGATTTTATGGCTGTGTTAGATATAACTAGGTATTTTTTTAAAGAACATACACAAGACATCTTGTAAAACAGATCCCCTGACTCTTCTTTCTGTTGTCTTTGAAGTTGTGCTGTGTGTCGCTTTGGGAATTGGTGGCTGTACTATCTCTGCTGTAGACAGATGGTCCACAGGAAGTCTACAGAGATCAATGAGTATGATGGATAACTTCAATCCCAAAATCTGGTTACTAGTTCTGTGGTTTAGATTGACACAAGTTTAAGATTCTTGGAGTCAATTTATTGTTCTTAGTTGTGGAGACAGACTGAACAAGTACAGTTTATCATTAAATAGCTGTATCTGGTAGTGGAGGCAAGGATTCAGAAATTTGAAAGATCTCCAAGAAGAGCTCTCTCTGAAAAAGAACCTTGAAGGATATGGCAGTCAAATAACATGTTTAGAACAGCAAAAGGCTTTGGAATCTGTACGTGTTTACTACCTCCCTGTATGTCCAGCTACCTGTCCAGCAATCTGTTTAATTGTCTCTGGGGTTTTATAAGAATGGCTGCTGGAAATAAAATTGCCTAAGGTGCAATAACAAGTTTGTAGCATGAAGAGAACACAAAGCTAGAGGATACCTGTAGGAATGAGATACTCAATGCTCAACATTGCGTCATGTTTTAGCTCATTTTCAGAGACACTTGTGTAGTCGGTCTGTAAGCTGCTGGCTCTGCATATGTTCGGTCAGTGTGCTCTGTTTGTGGTTATTCTGCTCTTCCAGGGTGGCAGTTGTAATAGTATTATAGCCAGATGGGTTATCTGAACTCGGAAGAGGGTTTTATTGGATGCATTTTTAGCAGTTGGGAGTCACAGCCTTGGGAGATACTGCTTAGTATCACAAGTAAGATAAATTTCTAGACTTACTGTTTTCCAAATAATTGTCTGCCATCCTCTGGCATGAAAATCAAAGACGTGATATTGTTTGTTATAAGTAATGTGTTTTTACATTTGAGGTCTGTTTAGATAAAGTAAGAAAAACAATATCAAGTTTCATTGTCTGAAATAGTGACTATTTTCTAAGTGTACTGGAGATGTTTGATAATATACTCATGGGTGTTCACCACCCACTGTAGTTAAAGCCTGTATTGGTCAGAGGCAGAGATGTGGGAGGTGTAAATATCAAAGAAGAGGTTGGATGGACCATCCACAGCTTGAGGGTAATGTCTACTAACGTATCAGAGAGTGAAGAAACTTCTGATACCTATCAAAATTTCAGCTCATCAGATATTCAAATGTGCTAGAAGAATAATTGAACTTCTAAGAATATTTGTTTCAGAGTACTGTCTTTAACATGCATGACTTTTTCTGCAAAACTGTATTCATTTGCATCAGTCCTGGTTTTTTTAATCCAAATGCATTTGTGAGGCCTGAAGGTTGCACATCTATTTCAGTGAAATAGTATGGAAACAACAGACACCTTCTCAAATTCATGGTAGAGATCTAATACCACTTCTAAATGCAACCATACTTGAAGTACTCAAATGGGGAAGTTAATTTTAGGCATTTCAGTATGCATTTTAACCTCTTATGTATGTTTTTAAAATAGTGTACACTTTACAGCTTTGTATTAGATAGGAAAACTTGGGAAAAAGAGTTTCCCAGTCATTCTAGCAAATTGTTAGAGAAATTCCACAGGTCTGGGGTTTTTTATTATAAAGCTTAAACGTAAACTTCTCACTGTAGAACAGCTGTTTACCTGAGGAATGTTTAGAGATAGAAGAAGTGTTTGCCGTCATTGCATAAGTAATAAAACTTCTCAGCATCGCATTGAGTTTTTTAAATGGCAGTGGCTTGAGATCTGAAGACTTCAGAGTAAATAGTCCTCTTCTAGTCTGGTAATTAAAAACATTTCTTATACATTTCTTTTCATCCTGTAGGTGGAGCTGAGATGCTACACATTTCTGGTTACCAGCTTTAAAAGTTCTTGGTGCTTCTTGTTTGTACAACATGCAGTGTGGAGTAAAACACAGTAGACTTCACAGTTTTTCACTGTACAGTCACCAAGTTCAGTTGCATTCTTGTAATGGATGTGGTATTGAATATCAATATGAAAGAAATGCTTAAAATAGCTGAACTATTGAGGAAGAGAAGCTGACTTTTTCAGTAACTAACATCACTTGAATTTAATTTGGTGTTTCCTCTTGTATATTTTTCGCTTAATAATCCTGTAATTTGCAGTTGAACTAAGTTACCACATTTCTTTTGGTTTATAAGCTATTACGATCATAAGGAGATGAATAGTTGTAGTAGTAGTAGTAGTAGTAACAGAAACTATTAACTACTTGTAATTAATAGTAGCTATATTGCCACTCCTTTGCATTCCTGTTTTTTCTTATACCCATTTGTTTGTCATGGGTAAAATAAATCACATGTGAAGCTTTACATATTTTTTGTGCATATATAAACTTCCTGCATCCTCCAAGCAGAAACCTATAACAGTTTTTAAGGTGTAATTCCTCAGACTTAGTTTTTTGTTGAAAGACAATATGAAATAAGTTGGACAAATAACTTACATCCCCACAGTCCTTTTGTCATCTAGGCACAATTGTAATAAAAATAGTTAATAATGCTAGGCAGTGTTTCAAGTTCATGCTAAGTCCAATTCAGACCAGGCAGTAAAAACTGAATATAGTCAAGACACCTCAACATTTTCTTAGCATCTACATCAATAAACATTCCCAAACTGAGCATGCAAGTTTGCTTTTCTAAAGTGCTTGTATAGTACTGTGGTGTGGAAAAGCCAAAGGTAGTTTTATGTGATTACATGGAAGTCTTTTTTCGAAGGCTTTTAAATCAAAGCTTTTCTCTCTTTATAAATCTGCAGTTGTTATAAACAATGAGTTGGGTATTTTGTATTTGTAGATTAATAATTTTTGTTAGAATACGTTGTTTTTATTGTTCACTTGTTACCTTGTGCTTATAAGGCAGGCATTACAGTGAAGAGTAATGAAAATGTATATTTAGATGCTTCCACTTATTTGAACTTGATCTAGCATCTCGTGTTCAGCAAGCTACTTTTTTGTTAATGTTGGCAGTTTGTAAGTATAGCAATGTGATGTCAATACCATATTTTAGAGCTACTTACTTAGTTTGGAATGTTAAGTTTTATCTCTTTCTATACAAATAGATATATTTCTTCACAAAATTACTATTTTAAATGTATTAACTGTACTTCTAATCGTACTAGCGGTTTTTTAAACTAAGTATAACTTACTGTCAGGCTTTGTCCAACAACAGAGTTTGTCTCCTGATTTTTCAGTTTAGCACCAGAAAATATACATTGTATGTTAATAAAACTGGCTTTTGAGGTTCTAAGTAGAAACTCTTTTTGCAACTGACTTCGAACTTCCCTGTACCTAGAGCACTGCTGCTGTTTTCATGCAGCAAATTCAGGTATTCTCGTAATAGTGTTTTAAGTCAAAGGAGATGATTAGATTAACCGTGTATCTCCTGTCATAATTTACTGCCAGTTACCCTTGTATTGAACTCACTGTTTGGCTACAGCTGAACAGGAAATGCATTCAAACAGAATTTTTGTAGATATCAAGAGAGTGTAGTTTGGTCCTTATTTAGTCAGTGGGTGTATTCTATTCCAGTACTTAACATACATTATTCCTAACAGTACCTCTTGCAGCTTTACATTTTAACTTGTCTGAGTTCAGCTTGTAGCCACTGAATTATTTTTTGCTGTTTCTGAAGGTCACTACAGCGTGCTGTATTTTCTCTTACTTCAACTACTTAAATTCTAATTGAGTCCTTTCCATAAGCTGTACACATTGTGTTCTTTCAGGCTTTCACAATAAGAAATTTTTTACAGTCCTCAAATTACGTTATGGTTTGCGTTCTTTTCCTTCTCCAATTTTTCAACATTCTTTAAAGCTCTTTCATCATTAATCTCTTACTGGCCTTAATAATGCTGTATGCAGAGAGCAGCAGCTTTTTTTTTTTTCTTACTTCCACCTCCCTGTCCATTCACACATTGAACCACAGGTTGACCTTGTCAGCCCTTCTTACAGGTGTTCATCTGATATCACTTATGTTGCTAGGGCTTTCCAGTTTCTTTCCAATCATGTATCTGATAACTAGTTTCTCATTTTCTTTGTTTTTTAGATCCTAAATTTTGGCAGTTAGATGTCTTCAGCTTTTGTTTCATTCCGCAAGCCCAGGTTGCCTAGCAGTTCTTGTATGAGAGTTTGCTACTGTGACAGTTTGTGCAATTCACTACTAATGGACTTAGTGGTACTGAGTTCCCTGGAGTGAATAGGTATATTTCTACTCAGTGGTTAATGCACCACTGACAACTATTTTAAGCAATAACTTTGTAACCTAATTCTTGAAGATAGTATTTCGGTCTGTTTTGTGTCACTATACTTTTTTTTGAGACTTCCTTACATGTACATACTGGGAAGCAAGTTTTCGAGTTTTCTGGGTTGACTCTAAAATTAGCCAGGTTAGCAACCAGTCAGGAACATACACTGAGTTCTACTTAGAAACTCTACAATAGCATTGTGTCAGAATCTATATGCTACTCTGAAATCTAAATTTCCCCTCTTTCTGTTTTTTCTCAAAATGAAACTCATAATGCTCTGAAGTTCAACAATGCCAGGTGCAAGGTGCTGCACCTGGATCAGAGCAATCCTAAGCACAAATACACGCTGAGCATAGAATGCATTGAGAGGAGCCCTGAGGAGAAAACTTGGGGGTGTTGGTTGGCAAGAAGCTTGACATGAATTGGAAACGTGCATTTGCAGCCCAGAAAGCCAGCTGGGCTGCATCAAAAGAAGTATGGCCAGCCGGGCGAGGGAGGTAAAACCTGTATGAAAGATGGGGATAAACTTTTTAGCAAGGTCTGTTGCTGTAAGAGTAAGAGGCAATGGTTTTAACAAAAAAAAAGGGTTGATTCAGATTAGATATGACAGAGATGTTTTTTACAATGAGGATGGTAAAACGCTGAACTGGTTGCCCAGAGAGGTGGTGGATGCTCCACCCGTGTGGTTTGTTCAAGGTCTGTCAGGACAGGGCTCTGAGCAACGTGATCTGGTTGAAGATGTCCCTGCACATTGTAGGGGCTTGGATGCAATAACTTTTAACTGTCCCTTCCAGCCCCAACCATTCCCTGGTTGTGTATCTCTAAAGTGTTAAGGCTAATGCTTATGTTTCATGGGGAAATTGTAAATACTTTTATTTTATTAAAAATCATTAATTCTGTATTTCAAAAAAGACTTGTTCCTCTGTGTTTATTATGCTCCATTTGTGTGGCTTTTCTTTTAAAACTAGGAGCCATCATTAGTAATAAACCAGCAAAACGGCTTGTGTCATTTAATTTTAACTTAAGTTGAAGCAGGCCATTTTAACACTAAAATAAGCGTCCAAAGCTTTAAACAATTTGTATATTAAATTGATAAATTTCAGCTTTATGCAAAAGTAGCTATTTAATCACATACTGAAATGATTTTAAATAATGTTGAATAAAATTCTGACCAATATTTCTGTGAAAGTGTAAAAACTCATATAATGCTGAATTTCAAGAGAGCAAGTCAGCAAATCTTTGCTACTCATCCTGTTTCAACTCAGGGTATTGAAATATTTCTCTTAAATCCGAACTTTTAGTGGCTGTTATTACACTAAACATGTTTAGGACAATTCTAAGTGATCTACTTGTTGTTCTTCAGTAGTTAATAGATTCCTATTTCTGTTCTTTCACTCTTGGTTTGAATTGTCATTTGAAAAGCTCCTTGGAAAAGTACTAAGCATATGAAATATGCTGGTACTTATACGGAACAATATGGCATTATTTTAGTTTTTCTGTATCTTGATTGAACTGTTTCCAAGCAGAATTTCATTAAGTTAGTCATTTGCCTTAGATACAGTACATCAAGAACACCAGTTGAATTAGACAATTTTTCTTGTTCATCATGTAAGTTCTTGAGAAGGTCTTAATTCAAGCATGTGAACTTGGACCTGACAAGGTTGTAGGAGATAAAATTTCTGTATTATGTAGGTAGTACCTACCTAAGTATTTTCAGTGTATATCGAGACAGTGCTCTTTCACTAGAGAAGCACTTCATGGAAATCTGGACAGGACTCAGCCCCAGTAAAGAGGTAGAGTTTGGATTATTACCTGTGATGAGGTAATGGAGTTATTTTGTTGTTTATTAATTGACTTTACAGCGTAAGAATACAGAAAACATCTGCCAGTTATCAAGATCAACACATTTTCCAGGTTTTACGCTGTAGTTACAGGTGCTCCAAGATACAGTCCTTGCCTCACACATGCCAAACTTGTATGTATGTACTCAGAGTGCAAGTGAGGCACTACCTTCGAAGAATTTTGGAGTTTACGTCAGAGATAAAGTAGACAAAATGACACATGCCTCCAGTGGATTGCAGATGGAACTCTCCTGAATTCTAAATACATTTGAAATTGTTATATCTGAGAGAATATGTGTTGTGCTTTATTGCCACAGCTGTGATATCCAGATAAGCATGAGCTGAAGCTGCCTGAAAACTTTTTTTTTTCTCTCCTGTGGTGTTAAGAAGAAGCACAGACACTAACTGGTGGGAATTCATTGTCTAGGTATCAGAAACAGTGGCAATGGAAGTAACCTGAAAAAGGAACTTATTTTTATGTATTCTTTTAAAACCCAGTTTGGTTGAGTGTGTGTGTGATCAATGTAATAGCTGTTCTAAGCTTCTGCTTTTCAAAAAGTATAAATACTCAGACTTTCACATATTTGTAGTTTATAAACTGAACTTTTTGTTTGTTTTTGTTTGGGGATTCTTTGGCTTCTGTGAAGATGTCTTTATACACTAGATCCCCAGAAAAAGAGTGCTAGATACTTTTACAGTTCCTTGCTTGATCTTGACTATGGCTAATGTTAAACTAGAAAATCACACGCTCACACTAATTTACTAGAGATGTTAAGAGAAAAAAGGAAGAGACTTAGTTCTATGCAGTTCAAGTGTCTGAAAGAAGAAATGTTTTCAGAGTATTTTGGTTTGGTATTGATACCCTAATTTTGTAGTTATATCATAACATATATTCTTACAGTTATACTTACCTGCATGTCAGATGTTTATTTTGATAGGCTTCTACGTTAATTCTTGTGTATTTTGTATGCTTTTGAGTAAGCTTGTCATAGCATATATGTTCAATAAGGATTTGAAACAAAATTGCTAATTTGTAAATTGCCATTTATCCACAGTCATAAGGAAATTGCTTACTTCTGCTAATGTTTTCATGACTCAGTGATTCCAGTGAAGCTATTACTGTAAACAAAAATTCATAAATAACCCTGAGAAACAATGAAGTTCCTTACGACTGGAATTTGATAATCATTTTATGGTATGAGGATAAAGGAGAGAAAGGAGTATTTTGGCTAAAATGACAGAAAAAATCCTTACCCTTGAGATTGAGTAACTTTTTTTTTTTAGGACTGTGTCAAGAGATTGTCGTCTTCTGTTCCTGTCCACTTGGCCTCTTTTTTTCCCCGATTTTTGCACAGCTAGAGTGTTATAGTTGCTTTTGGAGTTCTCTATAAAACAGATTGCTTATACAACCTCAGTAAATCAAATTTTAAAAAGTCAGCTACAAAATCAGAGACAGAAGTAAGCTGTCATAGACAAGAGAATTCTAAGCAAGTTTTAGTGCTGTAGAAGGTGGGCATGACCTTCTGTCCACAGCATACTGTATAAAAGATATCAGTCTTACAGTGAAATGGGAACAGCCTCTTGATGGGACTAGAACCTTGAAAGATATTTACTCGTTTTTATCTATGTGTTTTATCAAGTAATTTTGTTATTAGTTTTTTTCTCACCTTCTCCACTAATATCATAGCACTAATGCTTTGAAGTACACTTGATCGATTCTTTTGCTTTACGTACTTCTTTTCCTCAATGCATGAGGGATCTCTCACTTCAGTGTATTTTTCTGTAAGGATAGTAATAATATTTGGTTTAGCTGAGTGTAATGTTTCATATTTTTACCATTTTTCTTTAGTATATTCCTGAGTTATTTTTTGAGTGATGATATTCTCTGTGTAATTGTTTAAGAAACTGTAAACTATTACCTGCTTTTCCTTTGGTGAAAATGAATTCTTAAATTAACTGTAAGTTAAACTAGTGTGTTTCTTCTAATTTGCATTTTTTTATTTTGTTCAAGAAATTCAGTATTTCGGACACATATTACTGACATACAAAAAACAATGATTAATTCAGAACTGGTTTTAGAAATACCTGTATTTTCTGAATAAGACTATTTTCTTAGTGCTAAGGATTGCATGATCCACTTATTCTTTTCAAAATAATGTAAATTTTTCTGCCTTCTTTACCTTAATAACATTCATTGTAAAGAAAAAATAATCCCAGACATACTCTTTGTAGAGTTAATGATTGGCAGTAACTTAAAAGCAGACTATAGTATATTAAACACAAGCCCAGATTGTTTGGGCACAAAACCCAGAATCCCAGCACTGAGATTTTTCTTGGCTGAGCATCAAAGCGTGTTAATAGGTATAGTGTTAGGCTGGGACAAAGACGGGATTGTTACTGTGGTATATTTCATCCTGCTGCTGCTTGGCAAGACTCAGTGTATTTTTAGGTGAAGTTTGTGTGTGCATTTGTCTAGTCACCTGGAAAAAAGGATGCGTATATGACCCGTGAAAATGCAGTTAGCGTGATGGAAGGTGAGAATGTGTAATCCTTATTATACAGTGAATTGTTAGCACTATATAGTGGGTAAGATACCATTTCAAAGAGTTGGAGGGTTCTCAGTTGTTTGGCTGCACATGTGATTATTTTTTTCTTGTAATATAACAAGATGGATTTAGCAGTGGTATAGCCATGTACTTTTTAATTGCTAAATGTTCATGCTCCATTTCCTTTCTTTGTTTCAACAGAGTTGAGTAGCATGGGAAGAGACTTTTTGAGGGTTTTCTGTAAATGTGAGCAGTATATCTTAAAGTGGTACTGCAGTGAAAGATGACTGCAGTATGATCAAACATTTTCTTTAGACATTGCATCTGCTGTTTAACTCTAGCCAGTCAATCCATTTTACAATTCAATATTTTTATTATTTTTACATGCCTTTCTACAGGTATAGAAGGTATCTTACCTACCTTTCTAGGTAATAAGTATTTTTAATATTGTGTAGAACAAGTGATGTTGGTTATCAGATTCTGGTTGTGGAATCTTTATAATGAATAATCTTTTGTAAGTAAAAAGAAGGGAATTCAGTTATTGCCTAAAAAGTTGTTGTGTTACATTTCTGATGATTAGTAGTTGACAGTAGTTGATAATTTGATAATAGTGAAACAAAATAAATCCCAAAACTTTGTTAGCTGAATCACAGAATGGGTAAGGTTGAAGGGGTTGAGTAAAATCTGTGTCAACATGAATAAAGGCAACCCAACTTGAATCCTTATAAGGGTATATCTTCTAATGAGAAGAGGCTGTTTATCTAATGAAAGTGGAAAACATCCAGAAAGCCTGAACCGTGAGAGGATAAGGCAGAAAAGGCTTCTTGGATCATTTCATCCAGTGTTTTACCTAATACAGCACACAAGACTCTTAAATTCTTTTATCTCATTCTTATGATTTATCTCTAGCTTACATTTCTATGGTGGAAAAAAAATCCCATTTTAATGTAGAGAATATACCCCACATAAATTTTCTTTGGTAAGTGCTTTTCTTATTAAGTAAATAAAAATGCTGCTGCTTTTCAGTCTGCCATTTGGCTCCTCTTGGACCCTTTCTCATTCGTCTGCTAGCCTTCTGTTAGCATATCTTCATCTGCAAATTGTACCAAATCTCTCTTGGACTTTGATGCATCAAGTAAATTGAGCATTAACCTTCTTTTGTGGCATTTTACAGTTTTCCCCAGCTTTTGTTACGTGTCAGCTCCATCAGATATTATACTGTATTTTCTTCCTTCACACAAGATAGTTTGATAGTCTATCTTTATGTCTACAAGTAGTAGAAGTATTTTTTTCATGGCTCTAAGTTACAGTTGTTATTTTTGTTCAAGAACACTTTATCTGTCTCAGGCATATAATTATCTGAGTTGTATTTTCTCATTGTAAAGAGCGATACAACACTACTGTTTCCCCTTCTTCTTTCACCCCCTGGGTTTCTAGATTTTTCCTCCCATTTTATTCACAACCAGTGTTCCTTATGGCTCAAAAATCTCTTTAAGCATCTTTTAAAAAATTCTTGGGAGCAAATTGCATGACCATATTGCTTTTTTTTTTCTTTGACACTTATTTTTAGTTGCTTTTCTTTCTGTTTTGGGATATTTCAAGAAGACAGAAAGATATGTCATCCTCAGATATCATATCTGGCTTTCTCTGATACACGAACAGAAAGAGCTATCGAATCTTTTTTCTTCCCTCTCTACGTTGTAAGTACTTTTCCTTTTTTTTTAGGTTTTAATCCCTAACATAAAACAATAATAATATATGGGGGTTTGCTCAAAGATGAATGTCTATATAACTTCAGCTGCGTCTGTTGTCGTAAATAAATGGACAATGGGTGTTTAACAATTAGTTTTCTATGCAAAAATATTTTTACATTGTGAAATAACATCTGAGGCCAAGTTAAGACTTTTTTTTTTCCTGTTTGGTACCATTTTTTGATTTGGGCCTTTGGCAGCAAATTACAAATAACCAGTTTCACCCTTTATTTTGTACAGGTGTTTATTCTTTGTATTTTCCTGCACCTTGAGTATAAAATTAAAGATAGTGGTAAAATCAAAGTATCAAGCCAAATATCATATGTTTATGGCATCTTTTTAAGTAACGTATTTATTAGAAAGTAGGGTAGGTTTTTTTGTCTTTTAGTATGTTAAAAGTTTTAAATGTGTGTGTCTATGAATGAACACCCAACAGAAAACTGATTCAGGGAATTCATGTAGTTTCTCCTTATTCTGCTGGAGATTATTATGGTCTTAGACCCAAGATATCTTTACTAATAACTGGACCAAGTATTGCTGGTTTTTGTAGAGCATGGCATTTTGTAGAGACTGCCTTTACTACTAAGAAGGTGTAAAAGGTTTGGACTAATGCTGCAGAACGGCTATTATTCTGAGGGGTTATTGGGATATTACAGCATCTGGCATGAGGGAAGAGCTCTGGTAATACAAGTAGCACTATTAATGGCAGTGGGACCAGCACTTCAAAATACGCAATTTCATGGAGCTGGCTATAGCATGTGAATTTTCATTTTACATTTTGCAGCTTTCCCTATGAAATGTTTTCTAGCTCTCCTGGGTCTCAGAGCTCTGAGTTTAGTGGCACTACCCCTTCACTTTCCAATAGATCAGGGAATGCTTTGAGGCATCAGAGTGATAGGGACCATAAAAGTGAGCAGGAGAGAATAATGTAGGATGCTGCCATGCTGTATTATTCTTGTGCGCTCATTTCTGGCTAAGGCATATTACAAAAGAAATACATATTGCTCCAATAGTTAGTCAGAGGTCAGTCTGACTTAGTGGATTTTGTGCATTGCTACAGAAATGTGGCTTAACTGTCTGCAAAGAGAACTCAGTTTTAGAAGTTGTATAAACCATGTTGCTTCAATGTAGAATGAAAGTTTTAAAATCATGCCTGTCACAACATGTGGAGACACCCTTGTGTCTTGCACATGTTCTTAGAGCAGTGGAGTTGGCCATTTGGGACCATATGGTGGTGGGTGGAGTCAGCATGGCTTACTGAGTCCTGCAAAATCTAGCCTGCACCCAGCTATTTCTCCATAGTGCTTGTAGACCTCCAGAATGCGGAATGTACTGAGACATACTCACCTGGGAGAAGTGAGGTGGGGAGGCAATTAACAAAACCAACCAACCAAAAAATGAATTTATTATTAGAAAACAAACAAGTAAAAACCCACAATAAACACAACAATGTAATTCTTACCACCATTTCCGTTAGTTCTCATTTTGGCTCATTGTGCACCTGAAAATCTGTGATCCTCTTGGTAAAAAGATTAATACACCTTGTTTGACAACTTCTCAAGTTAGAGAACAGCAAAGCATAGCATAGTCACAGCTGGATAATTTCTCAATAAAATCGATTTTAATGAGTAGTGTATCAGCAGTACAGACCTTTTGAAGTTCTTCTTAAGTTTGGCTGATAAGCAGCCATACTGAGCTCATTGATGGAAAAGCATTATTTGCTGAACAAGCCTCATGCTTAAGACTGGAAGTTATTGTTACGTCATTTCTTGCTTAATTGGCTGCACCTGTGATTTGTTAACAGCTCTAATCCAGTGGTCTCTGAACCACGTGTGGAAAGGTCAGCAGGAGAGAGTCTGGTGCACTGTGAAACATTGTTAGAGGTAATCTTAGTTTGGTAACCTGTCATGCTTGTTAAATCCAGATTGTCGCTTTTCAGCTCATGACATGAGCTTCTCAAAATTAGAATGGTGCAGCTAATAAAGAAGATAAAGTCTGTGGTTCTTTTCCTTTAAGGCAATGCTTAGTTAAGAACACATGGATTTTTTTAAGAATGTATTAATTTGTAGGTCTGTCTCTCATAATGAAAAATTCATAACAACTTTGTTCTTAAAGTTGGAATTTGTTGTGTTTTTTAAAATATGAGTGTAAAATTAATATGAATTCATTGAAATAAGTCTAGATATCTATATGTACACATGCATGCAAATGTATTAGTAAGTGTTTAGCTCTCCCTTCCGTGTCCTGGAGTTTGGGTCCTCAGCAGTCTCAGGTGCTTGTCGTTGTGCTGCCTTTTATCATATCTGGGGAGACTGAATTTTCAATATAGTTATTATATGAGTAATTATGTTGGTGCTGTTTATGTACATAAAGTATCTTGTAACTCTAGTGTGCTTTTCAGCTAGTTAAGTGTTTTGAGTCTTGCAATAAATCTGGAAAATACTTTCTGCATATGTTGATACTGTACCTGAACTTTGAAAGTACATCTGAGAATCTTGGGCAATAGAATTTGCCTTTGTCTTTTTTGTACATTGTATAATAAGCAAATTGCTAAATTTACTTAAACAATTTGAAAAAGTTTACTTAAGTGAAACATCTCTTGTGACATTCTTTATTAAAAAGGAATAATCTTGCTAAAAGTTATGATACCAGGGAATCAAAAAATTATAGGGTAGGTTGGAAAGGACTTATAAAGGTCACTTAATCTGATACTCCTGTGGTGGACAGTGATATCTCCCACCATATTATTTTGCTCAGAGCCCTGTCCAGCTTGGCCTTGAATGAGCCCCGGGGATGGGATATCGACCACTTTTGTGGGCAGCCTGTTCCAGTGTTTCACCAACGCCAATGTGAAAAAAGTCTTCCTTACATCTAGTGTGAAGCTACACTCTTTTGGTGTAAATCCATTACCCCTATCCCAACAGGTCATGCTATAAAAAGACTATCTCCATCTTTTTTATAGACCCCTTTAGGTACTGAAAGGCCGCAGTGAGGTTACCCTAGAGCCTTCTCTTCTCTAGGCTGAACAACCTCAGCTCTTTAAGCCTTTTCTTGTTGGATAGATGTTTCAATCCTCTGATCATTTTCTTGGGTCTCTTCTGGACCTGCTCCAACAGGTCCATGTCCTTCCTGTGCTGGGAGCCCAGAGCTGGATGCAGCACTGCAGGTGGGGTCTCAGCAGAGCAGAGCAGAGGGGCAGAATCCCCTCCCTGGCTCTGCTGGCCGCGCTGCTTTGGATGCAGCCCAGGATATGGCTGATTGTTTGGGCTGCAATTGCACGTTACCGGGTCATGCTCAGCATTTTATCCAGCACAGCTCCAAGTCGTTCTTATCAGGCTGTTCTCATGACATTTTGCAGCACAGGAATCATATTTTTTCAGAGAAGGGTATGAGTTGGTCGGGTTTTTGTTAACATTTGAATATTGATTGTGAAATTGCAGCATCTAGTTTGGAAGCTGTTGGTTGTATATGGAATGGAGAGTGTTTCTGAATGCATGTGGATTAAATACTGACTTAGTAGAGTGTTCATGTTTCTTTTTTTCCCAAATAATTATTCAGGAAATAGTACTGACTTTATGTATAGCATGTCATTGTCACAGAAATGGCATTATGGTAGTATTGTCATTTTAAGTATATGCATACTGTAATTCACTGTAATGGGATAGATAATAGTGAGTGAAGTATTTATGCCACTTTTGCTATGATAGAGGACAGGATCCAAACTAATTTTATAGATATATTTTCCCTCTGTAAGATAGCATTCTCGAACAAGTAACTTGTGTGACTGTTTCAGTGGCTAGAACACAAAATGGAAAAAAACAACTTTTATTGTGAGTTGAGGTAAGGAGTTGCATAATCACCTTCAGAAAAAGAGGATGGACTTAATGTGTCCAGCTTATTTTGAACTTCAATTTTGTATTCTTATTTTTAAAATTTTCATTTTTAATGCATTTTATCTGTGAAACATTCGAACTCACAGCTTCTTGAAGGCTTACTGGGATACTAATTACAATGTACTTTGGAGTATTCTGACGAAATATGTTATGTTTATAATGAAAATATGATGCAGGTTTCAGATTATTTCATAGATGCTTTATGTGCTCATTTTTTTCTTACAATTCAACGCTGAGGAATTTAGGGTTTGTTCACAGTAGCCTAAAACAAAAAGTTACCATACTACATCTTAGGTATGTTCAGGTTGCTAGATATTTTGATTGTACCGTAAGGTAACTGGAACTAGCCGTTTTGTTAAAATGTCCAAAGAAAAACAGATCACTTCAGCCATCTAAAATGTGAAATAGTTTATCAGTATTATAGGTTTGAAGTTTAAGTCACCGAGTTAAAGTTACCTTTCATCAACGAAGTATGTTTTTCTCATCTAAAAAAATAAGTGCTTAAATGAAAAATAAACCTTCATCTACTTAGAATAGCTGTATTTTTTATGTCATGGTATCCCTTCTATTTTGTAATGAGGATAATATCTTCAAAATAATTGTTTTTAATGGAAAAAAGTAATTGAATTAAATTTGACGATAATCTTGAATTTGTTTAAAAGTGTAAAAATTAATTAAAACCAAATTTTTATTTTTAAAAACAAGTGCATGATCTAGCAAAAACATCTTCATTTAAGATGCTGGATTTTTTGGTAACACCTGTGGCCAGAAAAAAGACTTGTAGTTGGTGGAACGTTAGCAGATTTTAGGGCATTATTAGGGACTGTCTTATGTCCTTCTTGTATAGCTGAATATCAGCATCTTTGAAAAAATATTTACACCTACCAAGAAAACAGTATGTACATTGCTTTTTGTATTAATCAAAATTCAGTGATGCTTTTAAAGGCGGATTATCTGTTATAATCTGATTTTTGTTTGGCAAATCTTTAACAAAAATTATCCAAATAATATGACCATTCTTAATCAGAGACAATTCTTTAATCACGTAATCTGTGTTCTGCTCCAGGTCAGTTTTAGGGGCTGTCCCTCAAATCCTGTCCCTAATTTGTATGGTTAGAAGTTTCTCCTTTGAAACTTCCAGTGGCCAGACAAAAATAAATAGCTTAAGTTGTTCAAAGGCATACAAATACTTCTATTTGGCATCTGCGGAATTTTATCTGCAGTCTGTCCATGACAGATGTATTATTATAAGGTTATAGCAAGGCTTTAGAGTTGTAGTTGTAGCCATTTTCTGATGGTAAGTTTAAAGGATTAAGCAGATCTTTTCAAAACTATGTCATCAGTAAGGTGGTAGAATATTGTGAGGGAAAAATGCATTCATGGGTTTCTGTTTTCGTTCAGGCATTTCCTCCACAAATTTACTGCCCAGTAACCTTTAGGCTCATTGTTTTTTTTTTTTCATTGAGTGATGAAATGGTAGTTGCAGGCTGTTGGCAGAAAAGGATGGTTTTGAATGGTGACTATTGTTCTATTAACATTAGAACCCTCTGGCTAGAGGATCAGCAAGAATGCCTGCTAAGATTAAGTGACAATGTTGTCTCCTGTTCATGGAAATAACTTGCTGATAAACTATGACAGTACAAAAAGCCCTAAGGACTCAGGGTGGGAAAAGCTGTATTAAACTTCATCTATTGCTCAGCAGAATTCTCTAGTATCTATTAGGAAGTAGGAATAAAGCTTACATAGTTGTCCTGTTTTGATATATAAAATAATTCTTGAAACAATTACAAATCATGAGGTTCTATTTCTCTCTCTACTTTCATGTTACTATTTTGATACTAGAACATTCAAGGCATTATCTAATCCTCACAAGGAGTTATCTAATGTTTATAAAATAAATATATTTCCAGTGCTCTTACTGAAATATATATCCTAAGAGGCTAAGTAGTATGTTCCTGTTTCCTACCCTCCTATCTTTGAGTATTTCTTACATTCAGGCTAACTGTAAATAAGCATTGGTGTTGTAATTGTTTGATCAGGCTCTGCTAGCCTACTCCAAAAGATACTCAGCTTTATTTAAATGCATTTGTGACAAGTAATATTTGTAATTCATATAATGTTATACAAATGCATGTTCCAAAATACCTTGGATTTAAAATGTCCTGTTGTTCTTGAAATATTTTAATATGTACAGAAGTCTGGAATTCTCAAAGAGAATTCATCTTTACAGTATTTCATCTTCACAGCAATGTAAGATGTATGCTTTTAGAAATTTTGTAAAAAATCTTGAAACTGTTAATTTAGAATTACAGAATTACTGAGGGTGGAAAGACCATTAAGATCAGTAAATCCAAATATAAGCAGGACACTCCCAAGTGTCCACCACTAAACAATGTTTTTAAGTGCCAGTTCTACATTTCTTGTCCATAAATACAGTGATGCATAACAACACAGTGTGGAAAGCAAAGTTCTTCTAGAAATACTAGGATCCTAGTATTTCTAGGATTCATATGTATTTGAGGAAGAAATTATGGAAAATGTTATTTTACTTCTTTTTATTTCCCGTCTCCGATGATTTTTTTGTTTATCAGGTTTGTGAGGCCGTCCCTTACTCTGAGATCCAAACAATGCAAATTGTAGTCTATGTAAGTGGAATGAAATTATCTGTTTTAGAGCACTTGCAGAATGAATGTGTTTTAGAGCTTCCATGGTTCCAAATATGCTGGATAACTTACAGTATTACCGGAATATCAAGACCCAGTCTTAAAGTGTGGGGTTGCATATATTTGTTTTATTAAATAATAAGAATTGTTCAGACTTGTACCGGAAGGTTCGAGTCATCTTTTCTGGTTATTCTCACTCTAGTAAAATTATTTTTTCTGGCTTAAATTAAGCTACTTGAAACTTATTTGAGCTTTGTCAGTTTTTTTAATTATTTCATTTTCTGAAAAATGAGTGCATCCTCGTGGGGAATACACTTTGCTGTAATAGTGGTCAGTTGTAGACTAAGTCTCTGTTCTGTGCATAATCTTTTAATTCCCTTTAGCTGTGCAGAAGGGAGCTCTTGATACAGTCTTGCTTTGACTTTCAAGACTAATCTGAATGCAGTACTGAATAAAATATTTCTTTCTCCTTTTTGTTACCAAAATGGCATCACCCATTCCTTCTTTGCCTAAAGAGGGGAGAAGGTCTGTCCTGTGGGCCAAAGCTGAACACAGGATTCAAGGTGTGGCCTCACCAGTGCCCAATATAGGGGGAAAATCCCTTCCCTTGTCCTGCTGGCCACACCATTGCTGATCCAGGCCAGGATGCCATTGGCCTTCTTGGCCACCTGGGCACACCCTGGCTCAGGTGCTGTCACCAGCACCCCCAGGTCCTTTTCCTGTGGGCAGCTTTCCAGTCACTCTGCCCCAGCCTGTGGAGCTGCCTGGGGTTGTTGTGACCCACGGGCAGGACCTGGCATTTGGCCTTGTTGAACCTCACACCATCGGCTTCAGCCTGTGATCCAGCCTGTCCAGATCCCTGTGCCTTCTAGCAGATTGGCACTCCCACCCAGCTTGGTCTTGTCTGCAAATTTACTGAGTGCAGTTGATAGAATCATGGAATTTTTTAGGTTGGGGAAGACCTTTAAAATCCCTGGATCAAACTGTAAAGTCAACACTGCCACATCCACCACTAAACCATGTCCCTAAGGGCCACATCTACCCCAGTGTGAAGGAGTGCAAGTCCTATGAGGAGCGACTGAGGGAACTGGGCTTCTTTAGCCTGGAGAAAAGGAGGCTCAGGGGAGAGTTTATTGCTCTCTACGACCACCTGAAAGGAGGTTGTAGTGTGGTGGGTGGCAGTCTTTTCTCTCACGTAACCAGAATAGGACAAGAGCAAATGGCCTCAGGTTGCACCAGGAGAGGTTTAGACTGGTTATTAGAAAAAATTCCTTCACCGATACAGTTGTCTAGCACTGGACCAGGCTGCCCAGGGAAGTGGTGGAGTAATTGTCCCTGAAGATATTTTCAAGAAAATGTAGATGTGCTTAGGGACATGATTTAGTGCTGAACTTGGCATTTGCTGAGTTAACAGTTGAACTCAATGATCTTGAAGGTCCACTGCAACCTAAATAATTCTAGAATTCTATCATCTGCCCAGAGAATCTCTCAAAAACTGGAATTATGGGTGCTCTAACCTGTTTTTCACAAATCTGTAGGTTCTTATATTGACAGATGACAAGACTTAGAGTAATGAAAACCTTTGCCTATCAGCTGAGATTCTTCATATGAAGTATCATCTGCAAGGGCAGGGGCTGTCATTTTAAGCTTTGCTAAATAATGCATGCTGTCCACGCCAATCAAATTTTTTCTCATAGACAGGCTCCATTCCTCTCCAGGACAAAAGATTTGGTGTCATACCATTCTGTACTAGACAAGACTAGACTGGTCCTATTGTTTCCAAGTGCTTTTCTCCCTTTTCTAAATATGCTCCTTTGCAGTTTCTTTTCATGCTTAATTTCAGTCATGGTGATATTTCTTTACTGTCTGAAGCCTTATATTTGCCAGGGAAAGAAAAACTTACATTTAAAGGGAGTACTTAAATGGAGTTATGAAATACTGTTGTTCCAAGCGTGTGTTAAGGAACTCTCCTTAGTAAAAGTTTTAGCTGCTGGAGTTGCTATTTCGCAGTATCACAGTGTATTTCATATCTTAAGGTCTTTTTCTATGGTCTATCTTTTTCTCATAGATTAGCCAACAAATATGTATTTTGTGGCAGCATTGATGTAAAGAGTGAAAAAATCTTATTATTTCATTCTTAGGAATCTAAAATTATAGGAAATAGGTATTCTGTTGTTCAAGAAGTGCTTGGACAACAGTCTTAGGTACGTGGTGTAATTTTTGGGGTTGTCCTATGTAAGGCCAGGAGTAGGGACTTTGATAATCCTTGTGGGTTCCTTCCAACTCAGCATGTTCTGTGATTCTGTGATACTATTGGCAGGAAAGGTAATCTGTATTTATTGAAAAAGAAAATAGAGGAGTTTTTTGAAAAGAAACCTTTTTCACCATTAAAATGAGGATGTAAAAGATATCCAATTTTAGGGACTTCCTAGTAGCACAAAGTCATTACATTAAGTAATAATCACATGTATTTCTTTCCTCTGAGTCTTGTGGCTGTATGCTAAAGGGTATGTTCTCTCAATGTCGATATGCAGAAGCAGGGCAGATAACAAACCCAGCAAATGCCATAAACTCGCTTAGTGATTATGAGTATTTAAAGCATGACCTACGAACCTGAAAAATAGAGAGGTGACTAGCTTACTTAGCAAAAATTAAAACTTACCTGGTAATTCCAAATAATCAGCAGCAGGTCTGCAGGATTAATTTAACAATCTCTTTTCCATTACTCTCTTCCCCCTATATCCCCAGCTCCTGCTTGAGCATTTTTACTACTTACCATGCACACCTGTTCCAGCCCTCATGAGAATAGCACTTTCTGTGACTTCCTTCACTTTCCTGTAAGAAGGGTAACTGAGTAAAAGCCATTAGAAGTATGGCTGCCTAAACTAGACGTCATGGTAGATGAAGGAAGAGCAATTTTGGTGGGAAGGTAGTGCAATACCTTTTGTTTTCAGTGTCAGCAGACTATTAAAACAGCTGGGCTGTTCATAAGACCTTCATCTATGCATGCTGCTAAATCTCAGATGGTTTCTGTAGAATTTCAGTGTTAGTTTTCAGCTGTCCAGCTGTATTGTAACACATTCAGTATTTCCCTATTTTTTTATCTTTTCCTTTTTATTAAATTATTCCATTTGTTTGTTCCAGGTAGACTTGTTACTTAATTCTGAATGAGAAAGGTGGACTGTTGTGATGTTATGGTAGAAAATATTTGAAAAAATATGAAATCACATTATTTATGTAGAATTGGTACTATTGCAGCACTCACCCTGGAAAACAAAATCCAAGTTTTTTTGGTACAGGAACCCCTAACTTAAGATCATATTTATAGTTTTCTCTCCCTACTATGTCTGCCAGCCTTGTAGTAGTAAGATACAATATTATGTCCTTGGAAAGGCAAGACACCTCAGTTTCTCAATGAAAAGAAAGTATATGTGTGAATAATATATCTCAATCCTTTTAAAAATTATGTCCTTATTGCCTTTAGGATTTGAGGTGCATACTTGTCAGAGTCTGAGTCCTTACATTCTTTTCCAGCATGTTGCCAATAACAGTTTTCTGCCTCAGTGTGAAGGAAAGAGTGCATCAGTGACGCTTGTACAGTCAGTGCTTTACCACTTCTTCCGCTAGAACGATTCTCTCAATAGTGAGGAGAATAGCCTAATGCAGAACAGCAAATTTCTTCCTGCTGTTTCCTTGGGAACTTACATGATGAGTTCAAATACATGGTCATGATCAGATTCTTTCTCTTCTTCAAATGTGTTTTCAGGGCTTAGATGGTATTGTTTCTGTTTACATTGTTAGGTTCAGGTAGACTCAATGTAAGTTGAAAAAGAGCAATTTTTCTTTAGTTGATTTCCCTCTCTCCCTCAAAATTTTTGAAAGAAGGCTAGAGAAATTACTGATTACTTTAAAGTTATGTTTTCTTCTCTGTGGCATATGTACTGCTATAGTAATCTGCCACTGTGAGATCTTGTTATCTTGTTTTTCAAATCTGCACAATTTATTTCTTGTCTAGTTTTTTGTCTTTCCTATTTAACTTTTCAGTCTGATCTACTTTGATGTCAAGTTGAGCATTGTCACAAATTAGGTTGGTTTTTTTTCTTTCTTGTGTCCTCTCTAGTTGGTGTTATTATCCATTGCTTAGACTGATTTGAAATTTTAAATGTATGCTACCACAAATTCTAAATATTTCCAGTGTTTTGATTTTCAAGCTTTATTTTTTTAATAGCAGGAATTTTAAAATCTGATTTGTTTTGTATTGATTTCTTGCAAAATGTGCCAAAATGGAATTCATGGGCTCCCGATGCTCTTTTCAGGCTTTAAGTGCTTCTAACTATATAAAACAGGAAAAAAATTCCATAATGTTAAATGACCCATACAATGCCTTCTAACTCACTCTCCACGTAAGAGTCTAGGGTTACATAAACTTTTTGCCAGCCCGTCACTGAAACTGCGTTTTTGTCACGGCTGTCATAAGAGTGATGGATTCCATGATTTTCATGTTTTTTAAAAAATATCTATGACTTTTGACATTGTGGTTTTCTGCATGTGTGTGGGAGGATGTGATGGTAAACAGTTCGAACCATTTACAGTGAGAACTTTTGGAGCTGCCAAGTTACGCTTTGAACTCCATGGGAAGCAAGTGGAGAACAGGAGCTCAGCAGCAGTTCCGCAGTGACACACAGGATTAGGCATGCGAACTCTCAGTGAGAACTTCTGCTTCTTCAAGAGGTAGTTAGGCATCCACTTCCACAGGAAGGTGGGGTTTTTTTATACTGTTGCTTACAAAGGTCAATAACTATAGTTATATAGTGATTGCTGTTTGAGATTGTGTTGTGGTTCTCAGAGCAAACTCCACTCTGCTTTTTGAGGGCTTTTTCCCTTTTTTGGTGGAGTAGAGTACTTGAGCCTCTTGGTGTGAAAAAACATGGCTTTTGATAATTTGTACTGTATTGCTGTAGTCTTTAACTTCATCTCATGCTCTTAGCTTTTAAAAAAATATCTGAGGAAGGACTCCACACATGGTTGTTGATTATATATGATTGAATCAATTTCAATAAATGCTGGTTTATGTTTTGCTTTAAAAGTATAATCGATTAGAATAGCAAAATCACTCTTGTGGATTTTGTGGTTCTTGAATTTGGCTGAGACAAGAGTTTGCAAATGACTTCAGGGACGTAAATTAAAACTGCATTGGATTAAATAACAGTTTAGAAATTCAATCTATTTTTACCTTAAATGCCTCCGTATTTTCCACTTGTCTATATACATGTTACAGTGCTTCATTATTTGATACCTAGCAGATTTTTGGATGACAGATTGGCTTTCAAAAGCAAGCAAAAAATAACAGGCAACTAAGCTTTTTGTAAGCTCTTGTATCAAGAGAAGTATTTGACACTCATGTGTGAGGTGCTTGCTTTTTGCTTATGATGACCTGTGGCACTTCATGATCTGGCTCAATTGATCTAAACTTACGAGTGAAAAGAGATGCAAAACCAGTTATGCTTAATCAAGAAGTATTTCAACCCATGCATGCTTTCTGTTAATGAAGGGGTCCAATTTGGGTTTTTTGTCTGTTAGTCTGGGTAAACCGAGTTTTGCAGCTGTGTTGTGCAGCAAAATACAGGGACCTGAGGTCAGGCAAGCTCCTACTTAATAGACCCAAGGTATTGAGGCATCATGTACTTTCAGATATGTCCAGCAGTCTTCTTCATCTCAGAGGTATCATTACACAGGAGAATATTTCTTCCATCAAATATGTCAGGTTTGTGGAGAAGAGAATAGAAGGAGTTTTACCTGTTTAGTAAAAAGATTGTATGGGTTTTCTGAAAAAAAGTTTACCATGCACTTATGAAATGTGTAGGTCAGCAATAAGCTGTAACCATTGGATCCTTCATAGATTATGCAGAGCCTGAAAGAGACTAGGAAGAGAGTACTTCCTTGTGGGTCAGCATGTTTCCGACATTGGTGTTTATTAAATGGTGTTTATTAAATTTGTCTGAATACTTGAGCTTAAAGAGTCTAGTAGTATTCTAGCTTTGGAAAGTACAGCATATTCAAAGGGTTTTCACCATATTTTTCTTTTGAATCTTTTGTAGCTAAATATTCAAAATGTTAGAGCAAACCGTGCTCTCTCTCTATGTGAGTGAGTAAATCCTGCTTGATTCTGTCACCTCCATACTAATGATTGTCCAAAGAGATAGTATGTGATGGAAACTTTGATCAGATATCTATGATTTGCTCATTTCTTTTTATATAAAAGTCTGGTTTATAGATCTTAGTTAACTTTGGGCACTATAGATTTTTGAATGCTTGGCAAGGAAGTATGTTTATTTTGGCTAAAGATATGGAAACGTGAATATTTCCTTTTTCCCATCATGTAAACTAGTAATGGAAAAAAAGCATGGATTTTTGGACCTATTAGATCATCTAGTCTGACCTTCATTATACCATGGTTTGTCCCACTTACCCTTTTCATAAGCCCAGTAATCCATGTTTTTTGAAGGCAGAAGTTGTGCTCAATTCCAGAAGATGTTTTGAAGAAGTGGCTATTATGATGTGAAGACAAGAAAATGCAGAGGATACACTTCTTCTTTTGGCAGTGTCTTTTAGTGAGTGGGTATACCTTCTGTAAAATATTTGTGCCCAATTTACTACCAGCAACTATGTCTTTTTGCTTTTCTCTACTAATGTTAGTCCTCATTTCTCAGTATTATTTCGTCTTACACTGTCTGTCTTAATTGTTTTTTCTTGGAAAGACAGAACAGACAGTGTTGTACTCTTTGAAGTTCCAGATAACTGGAAAAAGGGAAATATAACCTCCTATTTAAAAAGAGGAAGTGGAAGACCCAAGGAAGTACAAACCAGTCGGTCTCGCCTCTGTGTCAGGCAAGATCATGGAGCAGATTCTCCTGGAAACTCTGCTAAGGCACATGGAAAGAAAGGGGTGATTGGTAACAGCCAACATGGCTTTACTGAGGGCAAATCATGCCTGACAAATCTGGTGACCCTGTATCAGGGGTGACAGCATTGGTGGGTGGGGACAGAGCTGCTGACATCCCCTACTGGACTCCAGCAAAGCGTTTCACACTGCCCCACATGACATCCTTGTCTCTAAATTGGAGAGACATGGATTTGAGGGATGGACCCCTGGGGGGATAAAGCACTGGCTGGATGGCCACCCACAGAGAGTTGTGGTCAAGGGCTCATGGTCCATGTGGAGACCAGTGATGAGTGGTGTCCCTCAGGGGTCAGTGCTGGGGCCGCTACTGCTCAACATCTTTGTCAGGGACATGGACAGAGGGACCAAGGGCCCCCTCAGCCAGTTCACTGACAGCAGCAGGCTGTGTGGGGCAGTGACACGCTGCAGGGGAGGGATGGCATCCAGAGGGACCTGGACGGGCTTGAGAGCTGGGCCAGTGCAAACCTCATGGAGGTCAACAAAGCAAAGTGCAAGGTCCTAACCTGGGTCATGGCAGTCCCAGACACACCAACAGCTTGGGCAGAGAAGTGATTCAGAGCAGTCCAGCAGTGAAAGACTTGGGGGTGATGGTAGATAAAAAACTCAGCATTAACCAGCCCAGAAAGCCAAAGAAATCCTGGGAGCAGGGCCAGAGAGTTGATTCTGCCTCTCTGCTCTGATGAGACCCCATCTGGAGTGCTGTGTCCAGCTCTTGTGCCCCCAGCATAAGAAGGACAAGGAACTGCTGGAGCAAGTTCTGAGGAGGCCATGAAGCTGATGAGAGGACTGACAGACCTTCCCTATGAAGACAGACTGAGAAAGTTGTAGTTTGAGAAGGTTATGTGGAGACCTCACAGCAACCTTGCAGTATCCGAAGGGCCTACAGGGAAGCCTGAGGGGCTCTTCATCAGGAGCTGTAGTGATAGGACAAGGAATAATGGGTACAAACTGCAAGAGGGGAAATTTAGGTTAGGTATTCAGAGAGTGTGGGGTTGGTGAGACACTGGAACAGGTTGCCTGTGGATGCCGCAACCCTGGCAATGTCGCTTTCCATGGCAGGAGTGGTTGGGACTAGATGATTAAGGTTCATTTCAAGCCCTTAACATTCCATGATTCTATGATTCTTTGTACAAACTATTTTCTTCTGTAGCTGAGCAATTTTTTGGCTCTCTTCTGTGCTGCCTGTGAAGTTGCACTTGTTAAATAATACCTATTTTCCATACTCATCTTTAATAAATGAAAATTCATCACTTACTTTCCACAAAGTACCTTTTTTTTTTCTTTTTCTTTTTTCTTTTTTTTTCTCATATTTAGTAGTTTGTTGATGCCAGGGCAACTGGCCAATAAAACTGCTGGATAATCCTAAATCACTTTGCAAAGATTAGCATATTCTCAGTCTTCTTATTTTCATATGATAAATCGAAAGATAAGGAGACAGAGAGTCACTCAACTAATCCTATGGATGCTTCTAAACAGAGCTCTTTTGTGCAATTCTGATATCTTTTTCTATTTTTATGAAGGCTGATTCAGGAAGTGAGTTCATGTGTCTTAGCCCTCTATATTTTACACTAGAATGTTGAACTGTACTATTTTCGTTGTCTCATTCACTGTTGTTCCACTGTGCTTCTTAGTGTACTGACTTTTTACTACATCATGTAATCACGCTCTTGGAAAAACAGAAGAGGGTCATCTGAAATACCGTTTCATTTAGAAGTTGGGAGCTTAATGTTTTATGGCTGTTTTTTAATATTTTTTTTTGATCCCTCTGTGTGTGTGGATAGAAGTTGTTTGATATAGCCATCTTTTTAATGTTTTTTCCTTATCCTTTTCCCTGAAGTCAAATAATAATTCTTTCATTCAGTTGTTNGGGGCAGAGCTGCTGACATCCCCTACTGGACTCCAGCAAAGCGTTTCACACTGCCCCACATGACATCCTTGTCTCTAAATTGGAGAGACATGGATTTGAGGGATGGACCCCTGGGGGGATAAAGCACTGGCTGGATGGCCACCCACAGAGAGTTGTGGTCAAGGGCTCATGGTCCATGTGGAGACCAGTGATGAGTGGTGTCCCTCAGGGGTCAGTGCTGGGGCCGCTACTGCTCAACATCTTTGTCAGGGACATGGACAGAGGGACCAAGGGCCCCCTCAGCCAGTTCACTGACAGCAGCAGGCTGTGTGGGGCAGTGACACGCTGCAGGGGAGGGATGGCATCCAGAGGGACCTGGACGGGCTTGAGAGCTGGGCCAGTGCAAACCTCATGGAGGTCAACAAAGCAAAGTGCAAGGTCCTAACCTGGGTCATGGCAGTCCCAGACACACCAACAGCTTGGGCAGAGAAGTGATTCAGAGCAGTCCAGCAGTGAAAGACTTGGGGGTGATGGTAGATAAAAAACTCAGCATTAACCAGCCCAGAAAGCCAAAGAAATCCTGGGAGCAGGGCCAGAGAGTTGATTCTGCCTCTCTGCTCTGATGAGACCCCATCTGGAGTGCTGTGTCCAGCTCTTGTGCCCCCAGCATAAGAAGGACAAGGAACTGCTGGAGCAAGTTCTGAGGAGGCCATGAAGCTGATGAGAGGACTGACAGACCTTCCCTATGAAGACAGACTGAGAAAGTTGTAGTTTGAGAAGGTTATGTGGAGACCTCACAGCAACCTTGCAGTATCCGAAGGGGCCTACAGGGAAGCCTGAGGGGCTCTTCATCAGGAGCTGTAGTGATAGGACAAGGAATAATGGGTACAAACTGCAAGAGGGGAAATTTAGGTTAGGTATTCAGAGAGTGTGGGGTTGGTGAGACACTGGAACAGGTTGCCTGTGGATGCCGCAACCCTGGCAATGTCGCTTTCCATGGCAGGAGTGGTTGGGACTAGATGATTAAGGTTCATTTCAAGCCCTTAACATTCCATGATTCTATGATTCTTTGTACAAACTATTTTCTTCTGTAGCTGAGCAATTTTTTGGCTCTNGAGGGGAAATTTAGGTTAGGTATTCAGAGAGTGTGGGGTTGGTGAGACACTGGAACAGGTTGCCTGTGGATGCCGCAACCCTGGCAATGTCGCTTTCCATGGCAGGAGTGGTTGGGACTAGATGATTAAGGTTCATTTCAAGCCCTTAACATTCCATGATTCTATGATTCTTTGTACAAACTATTTTCTTCTGTAGCTGAGCAATTTTTTGGCTCTCTTCTGTGCTGCCTGTGAAGTTGCACTTGTTAAATAATACCTATTTTCCATACTCATCTTTAATAAATGAAAATTCATCACTTACTTTCCACAAAGTACCTTTTTTATTTCTTTTTCTTTTTTCTTTTTTTTCCTCATATTTAGTAGTTTGTTGATGCCAGGGCAACTGGCCAATAAAACTGCTGGATAATCCTAAATCACTTTGCAAAGATTAGCATATTCTCAGTCTTCTTATTTTCATATGATAAATCGAAAGATAAGGAGACAGAGAGTCACTCAACTAATCCTATGGATGCTTCTAAACAGAGCTCTTTTGTGCAATTCTGATATCTTTTTCTATTTTTATGAAGGCTGATTCAGGAAGTGAGTTCATGTGTCTTAGCCCTCTATATTTTACACTAGAATGTTGAACTGTACTATTTTCGTTGTCTCATTCACTGTTGTTCCACTGTGCTTCTTAGTGTACTGACTTTTTACTACATCATGTAATCACGCTCTTGGAAAAACAGAAGAGGGTCATCTGAAATACCGTTTCATTTAGAAGTTGGGAGCTTAATGTTTTATGGCTGTTTTTTAATATTTTTTTTTGATCCCTCTGTGTGTGTGGATAGAAGTTGTTTGATATAGCCATCTTTTTAATGTTTTTTCCTTATCCTTTTCCCTGAAGTCAAATAATAATTCTTTCATTCAGTTGTTGATCCAAATGTTTTCATATATAGAAAATACCTTAACAATTACTTCTTTCGTTGTTATTGAAAATTATTATGAATTAATCATGAATGGTTCAGGGCAAATCCTTGACATCATGTAGTGAGAAGTTATGTAGTTGGCTAGGATCTGTTTCTCCTCTTTGGTGCTAGGCATTGACTCTGCTTAAAGTTGGCAGTTTCTGTGCATGGTTTTTCACAAGCTTATATGCTGGCAGCAAGTAAAAAAATTACGACAGTACAGTTGTAGTTATATGAGTTCTGAAACTTAGGACAAGATTCACAAAATGGCTTTAAATATTTTGTGAGCTTAAATGGAAGTAGGTAATGACTCTATTTGCTTTTTTTTTTTTTCTGTAAGTTTTGATAGTTGTTTCTACATGCAGTGCATACAGTTCACCTTTTGGTGGAGACATAGCATGCTCTGCGAACATTTCAGTGGAAAGTAAAAGCTGCTGACTCATTGAATTCAAAAGGCTAGGCTCTGGGTTGTGTGGTAAGAGGAGAGGCTTGTTAAGACTGAAACTGGAGACAGACAAAACACTGTCCGAGTCTTAGAACTTCTTACGAAATACATAAACATGTAGCACAGAATGGAGGTGAGACAAGAAGTTTGGAGGTATCTTAAGGAAATGAAGTTAGAGGAAAAGGATGCATTTTAATGAAAACTCACTATGTGTGCTGGAAATGTCTTTTATATGCCCCCCAAGCAGATGAAAGGGTGCTTTTTTCTTTTCATGAATTGAGACTAAAACATAACATCACTACTCTGCTGGAGACTCCTGTGGGACAGGTGTGGTCAGAAAAAGACTGCTAACACTGTCTGAAGAGAGAGAGTCTGAGTGAGAAATGCCTTAAGGCAGTTAACATTCACTGTTTTGTCACATGTTTTTGCACTCATTTCCAGACCAGCATTTTTATGAAGCTTAGCTTGCTATGTTCTAGGTTATTGACTTAAAGTTCTTCGCATGTAATTCCTGCTCATCCGTATTGAAAGGTAGCGTGCAAAAGCTATGTGACACTAAGGTAATCTAACAGTCATGAAAAGGAACATGGACAAGCCAGAAGTTTCCAATTACAGGAAAAACAGAAAAGCAAGTTACTTCTTTTGTTGTTCCTATGCTTGAAAATATTTAATATGTAATAACAGTTTAATTCAGTCTAAGTTTTAGTTTTTGAGTTCGAAACACATAAGACGCCAAGTAGTAAAAATCATCTGCAGGTGGTATCATGAATTGTGAATTTTTCAAGAACAAATATGTGATACCTATGCCCACCCAAAATTAAAACAATACAAAACCCACACAAACAAGGGCCTGAAACATGAGTAAAAATACATGTGTAGCTATAATCTCAAAATATTTTATGGAATCTGTGCATCTTCAATACTAAAAACTATTCAGTTCAGAAGTACTGTGTAATGAATTGCTACTTTTGTCCTTTATTTCCCTCTGCCCATCACTTAATATGTACATCTGTGCAGGTTTTGGATATATATGAGAGGACATACACATGCTCCTTTTATTTTCCTGGCTGCTAGCCTGTCTGATGGGATACCAAGCTCTTAGCTAACTATTACAACTGATAGTTTCACAAACAAAATTAATGTTGCATTTCCCAACATAGCACGTGGGTGTCCACCCCTACTGCAATTTAGACATATTCTGTATGTATTTACCAATCTCTAAAATGTAGTGGCTTCATTCTTAAAAATAATTTGTAGTAGTCTGCTGTGCAGATCTTTCTAAAATCACTTTTTTTCCCCCTCAAGCAGATTAATTTTTTCTCCTAAAGAACTACTAAAACCATTCCTTGCCTGCATAAACCAGTTTGGTTTGCACTGTCATGGAACGCAAGATTGCCAGTTGTCACAGAAGTAACTTCGTTCAGACCAACACCATGAGCTGTATTCAGTTATTGTTCCAACATTAACTTTTTAAAATATGATGTAGACACTGCACTGAATTTGGTCTCTGAAATATTCTTTCACGGTCTGCATTTGAACTGCAAGGTTGTTTTTTTCCATTTACATAATCTGCTCTGTATAAATAAGTCTTTTTATTCATTTAGTTATTGTATTCATCTTTAAAGGCATTTGGCAATTAAAACTGGAGAGAAAAAAAGTTACTTTTTGTATGTGTGTATATATAAATCCAATCTGGTGGTAGATCATGCTTATTTTTAACAAAATAAGCATGTAAAAATTGTAAATGGATGTTCTTTCTTTCTCGCCACTTGATAGTGTTGCCCATTTGGAAAAAGGTCTCTTACTAATGATTTTTAAAATTATGCTTAATATTCCTGCTGATCTCGAAGCATTCGGCGAAGTTGTTTTTTAAAAAGAAAAGTAGTTTATTCTCCATCACTCTTGATAGTCTTGAGGATTATTGACAGTGAGAGTATCAATGCCACCATATGTAACTGGATTTATTCCGTTTCAAGCTGCATCCTGTGTTGGCATGGAGAGGATACAGTCTTTGCTAGTGTGTTTCCCAAGCCATAGGCAATCAGAAGAGTGGGGTTGGGGTATACAACTACTGAGCACAAAATCATAAGGTTGTCTTTAGAAAGTAAAGTAGTTCTGCTCTTTTTGTTTACTGTTTTCTTAAGTGGGAGTAGGGAAAGACAGTGGGAAAAATAAGAAGACAGAAGGGGCTGTAGGCTGACATCTGTTTACGCCTGGTATCAGTTGGGGGTTTGTGGATATTATTACAGAGGATGACTAACACAGGAGACTTTTGAGGATGAAGTTTTAATTTCCATCTGGGTTTTATCACAGAATTTCAATCCAGACAAAAGGGCCAGGAAAATAAAAATCGAAATAGTGTATGGAGGAGGAGCTGAGAAGTATTTGTGTACAAAGCTAAAGTATTATGGGAATTCAGTGACTTACTCTTTTACACCCAAGCAGATGTATGAACGACAGTTGCCTGGAGTCTTTTTACTTGTCTGTAGTAAACCAAAATTTTCATGTTGCTTGTGCTCATGGACTCTGATTGGAGTCAAAAACAGTCTTACCCAGTTGTGTGAGATTGATCTCCTGTTGGACAA
Organism: Oreocharis arfaki; assembly: GCA_013398015.1. Taxonomy (NCBI): domain Eukaryota; kingdom Metazoa; phylum Chordata; class Aves; order Passeriformes; family Paramythiidae; genus Oreocharis; species Oreocharis arfaki. The sequence goes on along the minus strand of VZRR01007737.1, from coordinate 241,861 downwards.
ATGTAATCTGCAGTGAACGCGTGGTGTTGCCATATTCAATTTACTGAATGCCAGGGTAGCATTTTGTGCTAGTTGTTTCTATTACCTATACCCAAGGCAGACTCTTTATTTTTCTGTAATACCAGTTAGTACACTCTTGTGAAGAAAAAAAGCAAGAACGGACGTTATTTTCTTATTTCTTATGTTGTCCTTTCTATTGCAAAGGAAGACAAGACTTTAATCATCACTTAGGGTCAGTTTCATTTTGTATTTCTTTTTCTTCTCTCAAATCTAATACATTTCTGATATACTTCTGTAAGTTCAAGGCATCAGCCCTCTCCAGAAGCAGTGAATTCCATTACCTTAAAAATACAGTTGTAAAAAATTTTCTGTTTTAAGGAGGAATCTCTGAAACTTAGGTTTAAAACTTATATATCCACTCTTCTTTTCTTTCCTAAATGCTCTAGAATGTATTTATGGAGAGTTGTGAACCTAAGCTGTATTTCTGCAGTCTACTTAGCCTGAAGGTAGCACCTACCATATACTGCCAGGGGTGTGGATGCAGTTAATACAGCTTTCTCCAAGTGAATTAGTTTTCTAGTTTTTGGGGGTTTTTGATATATCTGATGCTGTATTTTAGTGGTATGACATCTTACTGGCTAAGCCCTCACTACCTTGCTTTGCTTTCTAGAGAAACTTACAATTTTGAAGGCGGTGTTCTCTGTTAGTATGAAATCCTTTGTCTAGAAAATGCTGAATATCATAAGGTACAAGAAAATGAAGTAATTAGAAGACTGCTTCCTTTTCTAATGCTATACTTCGTGAAATGTAGCTAAGAAGTTATATATTCCTCTATAAGAAGTATTTATTAATTTTGCCCTACCTACTTGAGCAGTTTTACTGCTTTCTGAAGAATGTTAAAGAAATCACTTTCATTTGTCGTGAGGTTCTGACATATCTGCTTAATGTCCGGGGTGGGTAGGAAGAGCAGATATGAAGCCTGGAAAGTGAAAGACATGGCTGTACTTTGGTAGGACTCCTGATGCTGCAGGTTTCAATCTTTTGCATGCTTCAAACTAGTTGTGGAAAAACTTCTTCTTACTGAATTAACCCTTCTTTTTAACTTTTTAAGTAGTTTCAGTAAAGGTATTGATAAAAGTATACATAATATGGCTTTTCAGTATCTCATATACCAGTCAGAAATGTCAAATGAATCCATTCTCTTTTTTTTCTTACTTTTTATACCAGACCATAGTTGTGCAATAATGTGTTATTGGAAGGTTGCTGCATTCTTTGTAACAAGTGCTTAATCTTCTGCAAGAATGATAACGCAAATATTCAAAAGACAGTATTCAGCAATAGTTTACGTAAGGGTGAATTGTTAAAAGGAAAAAGAAGATGGTAGAACGGTTGGAAAAGAAAAACAACTGGTAGAAAGGCAGGAAAAACTGTTGCAAGAGTATCTACTGGAAAACTCATGAGCCCTGAGCCAAAACTGATGTCAAACACATGAATGTCTCACTGTGATGAATAACCAAGTAAGTATCAAGGACTTCTGTACCTAAAATAAATGCTAGCACTGGATTTACTGGATATTTAATTTTTCATGGTTTTTTTAGTTTTAAGTATTAATGTCAGAAATCATCTGGATGGTGTTTTTCTTATCTGGTAACACAGTGAAACAGAAGAGCTTGGTGGATTCTTGCGGTTGCACTGACACAAAAGAGAAGCTGTTAAGGACAAGACAAAGCAATGTTACTCTTGGGAGGGAGACAGGATAGTTCTTTTCCTGCGTCCAAACTACACAAAGTTATGTTAAGTACGTACAGAAAGAGTACATGGAATAGCTGGCTAGCTGCCAGCTTAGTGCAGGTTTCATTATCAGGAAAAAATAGATTTTTGAGGAAAGAAAGTCTGCAAAAGAAGGTGTGAACAAGCTTTTAAAAAAACTGCTGAGAGCAGGTGGAAGCAACCTGCATGAATGATATATTTATGTTGTTGTGAGACATAAACACATGAGCACAGCAGCTTCCATATAAATGTGGAGTTCAATTGTTCTTTATTTGTAATATGCACTTTTAAAATGGAATGTACTTTAAAAATGTTCTGAACATGCAATTAATAGTTCCATGTTTTCAGGGTTTAGGGAACACTTTGATCATTTATGCCTACCAAAATCCAATAAACTGTTGCTGGTTTTTAAGGGCTTGCATTATATACACAGTTCTAAAAAAAAAACCTTGCCAGGTTTTAACTTGATGATTTCCTATTAGTGCTTTCTTGTATAGTAATCGCTTCAGTGGATCACTTTAAAAAGTTACTGGCTGCTATTGAAATCCCTTGTTGAGAGAGATTCTGAAGTAAAGAAATTCTTTGGAAAGTAATGAGTTACAAGAAAGTTTCTTCGTATATTACTTGCTCTGCTATTAAAGCTTTGTTTAAGAGAGTTTGGTTTTACTAATTGTGAAATGTTCTGCAATATATGTCAGTAGTAGAAATCATTATTTATCTTTTCTTTCTGTGTTTTGTTCTTGTAAGAATTATTTAAACAAAATGTGCAATGGTTCATGACTGCTCGATCATTTCCAAGAATAGATATGCAAGGGAGATTATTTTATCCCGGGCACTTAAAAATTATGTATAATATTTTGCTGGAGAAACATTTATAGGCCCGTAGTCTGTTTATTAATATATCATTACTTCATAATACAGTTTTGCTTAGCTGTTTTCCTCACCTGAATTATGTGAAACATGAACAGCAGTCTTGTCTTGGAAGTCAGAATTTTAGGGAGTATGTTGTAGAAGGTATTTATATAAAATATTAATCAGCTACTCACAGAGTACCAGACTTAAAAGATATGTAATACTGCTTTGGTGCTAGATTTGTCTTCCAATGGCCACAACCCCCCCAAAATTGTAGAATTGTGGATTATGAAATTTCTGGTTTTGTTCTCTAGAAATATTAATTGATTTGTAAGATCATGAAAGTAGCTGTCTAGCTTTTTCTTTACAAATGACTTTTTTTACTCTACTAAAGAATAAGGAAACCTTTAAAGAAGCCAGTTACCCATTTTAATTTTTTAATGCATTTTGAGTACTAAATTTGACAGAAAATCTGTTTCTGAAGTATCCATGTTACTTTCATTATTTCTTGAATTCCATTCAGTTTAGAACTACAACTGAATATAGTCTTAAAGAAGTGCCTTCTGGCTTGGCTTACCGAAAGTCTTAACAGATGAATTGACATGGTGCAACTGTAAGATCAATTGCCTCGAGAAGCTGTAATTGACATTTTAATTTAATGTTAAGCTAATATGCTTTATTTTATATTTGTGATTGCTTGAGTGTTTGTACAGGTATAACTGGTCAGTGGACACAAGGTCATTTCTAAGCTTTAGTGTCTACTCATGACTGAGGATGTACAATAGCATATTTCTTATGGGAGTTTTGAAAGAACAAAACCGGAAAAGTTCCAAGATGCTGAAAGGAAGGGAGAATCAGAATATTTGAACTGGATATCAGAAATATTTTCCAAATTATGAAACATACGGAAATGATTGTTTCAGATACTTATTTTAAGAGTACCAAAAAGTGGTACGTGTCTCATAGAAATGAGGAAGGAGATAAACTAAGTAACCTAGTAGATCTTTTGCATTTTCTTCCTCCAGTTTTCAAGATCATTTACTACAAATGTTGAACTATCCTTTTTCAGCTGTTCCAAAAATCAGTTTAACATTTGCCATGTCATTTTTGCAGTAGAATTTCAGCCAGGACTGGTATGACCAGAATATTAATTCCACAAATTTTTTTAAAGAGAACTGTGAATATAGCCACAATGCTGTTTTTAATTAGGTTTGTTTGCATTGTCTGTGGGTTTCATGTTACTACTTGGTTCTTCCTGTTGACTAACTGCACTTTTAACTATCTTTTCTAGATTTTTTTTCTTGCACTTTTCAAGACAGAATTCATTTCTGCCCATGTTTTAATTTTTAATGCATTTCTGTTTTCTTACTGCAGAGAACAATTATTTAGTGCCTGCAGATTTTTATTAGTATACTCTTTACTGTCTGATTTGTAATTTAGCCAAGTCAGTTCACCCGTAATAGCTAGTGAAGAAACACAGAGTTATGAGAAATATCGACAAATTCAAAACACGAATGATCTCTGAAAGGTAAAATTTATGGTACTGCGTGAGTGATGACTGTGTAAAAATCAAAAGAGCAAGAGCAAATATTTCTGAATAATCTGGTTACATAGAACATGCTTATCTTGTGTGTGTTGCATCAATATAACTGCAGCTCAGTCATTATGTGAAATGAAACACTTTTTACATGAGTAGTATTTAGTCTGAGCATAAATGTAATTCCACTTTTGTGGAAGTACAGTGTATCTGTATTAGCAGACACACAATGATTTAAAAAAAAAATCTGCTAGCAGATGGTGTTCAACAAAGACTACTATTGTTTCAGTATGAGATGCTTCAAATGTTCTGGGCATTTAGCCCAGACAGAGCCATTTTTCCTATAGTATGTGATCAGGCAATAACAGAAAGAATGAAAATAGAGGTGTCAGTCCATATAAAAATATTTTTATAACTTAATATATCTAACAAGTCAGTGGCAATTATTAAACCAAGTTAAATTAACAAAACTGATAAGATCATTCTTTCTACATTTTCATGTCTCTCCAAACAGTTATTTGGCATTCTACCTTCTAGGAAAAATGAGTTTGGAAAGTTAAGCTACCTGCTGGTACTGTTTAAATGCCCACAGATAACATAACTCAAGCTGCCTGGTGCCTGAAAGTGAGTGTTGGGGCAATCAACAGGAACAATAAAAATCTGTTCAAACAGAAAATCCACAAATCCCAAGGATTTGGAGCCTCCCTGTGGATTTTCCACAAATTTTGCTGTTTTCAGCAGAATCTAAGCTTTTATTTTAAAGGTGAACTGCAAAGCTGAAAAGAAAATTGAGTTAATAAAATATGTGCTGAATCCCCTGCTCTCCTTTTGCAGTCTTCTAACTGTGGCTGTGTGCCACATATGTTTCAAGTTTTCTTTTTATTAAAAAAAGCATCAACAAGCTCTGTGTTTGAGTATTGTCTAATAGTTACTTGTTGACTTCAAGAATAAACCTTCTCTCAGTAATCTATTAACACTGAAGAATTTTTTAAATCCATTATTTTGTTTTCTTCAAGTGACGTCTGCCATCCCTCAATTTAGTCTTACTTTCTTTTTTCTGCATTTAACCCTTTTGAATATGAGCTTTTAAGCATACAGCTGTAACCTTCTATTTATAAGGATAGTACAGCTATGAAATACTTCTGAGAACAAAATGTGGTACATCTAGCTTGAATGAGAAGCAACTACTGATTTTAGTTCACAAGCATTTTTCCAAGTATTTTTTGATTTATATTGTAAAAATCAAATGGACTCTCACAAAAAATTGATTTATGGTAACTTAAGTGACATGAGAGAGTTTTAATTGAAACGTTTCAATTGACATTCCTTACTTGAGAATATTTAGTGATAATCTTTAGTAGCTCAGTGAAAACAGGAATAGGATTTTACTGACTAATCAACAAATGAAAACCAGATCCCAAAATACTGATAATGATAAAAGAGAAGTAACTAATACTCTATATAATACTATATAGTATACTGTACTATATAGACTCTGTGTGTTATAATACTGTAAATTTTGAAGTAAAACCCCATAGATTACTGTATTTTTTTTTATGTTTTTATGCATAGACTTCATGATAGAAAGGAATTTTTTTAATATAAGGAAAAAGTAACGTTGAAAATCATGAGGCCCGTTATCTGTGTCCAATGATCTTTATTGTTTTAGCACTGAGTAACAGGTGCACTGAAGAAATTAAACATAAGATGAAAAGTAAAAAGAATATTGGCAATTTTTTTATTTTATGTTTTTGTAGTAAGACTACTTCTTGGTATGATCTTTTTATCTTTTTCTTTATAATATTCTCTTTCTTTATTGACTTTTTCGTTCTTTGCCTGTAATTTTAGGAAGAAAATTTAAAAGGAAGGGGCATCCTTTGATTTCTATGTGCAGATATCATCATTTTTTCAACTCCTTACCTGATATTTAAGCACTGAGTTCTTTGTTTTATTGGTAGACTACAGTATTTTTAGCTGGACTCTGTGATTCTAAATTCAAAGCAGCTTAGAGATAAGACACTATTTAGTGCTGAGAGGTTGGGACAAATAGACTCCTGTAAATTCTATGACTTTTTCACAAAACAAAGTTCATCTTAATGTTTCTCTACTTAATTACAACCCTTGTTGCAAGCATTGTTATGATGCCGCATGCCTATTTTGTTCCCAAAGTAGAGATGAACGTGCTACTAACTTTTTGTTCCTTAACCAAAATGAACACAGGTCATAGAAAAGCAGGTCATAGGAATATTTGTGTGTTACAGCTGGTTTTCTTGTCTGTTTAATGGAACTTGTCTATACTAAGAATAATTTGCATCACTTCATAGAGTGTAAAACACTGTATGGTTATAGTATATGATTTATACTCTATAGTATATTGTTTAAGCAATAGTTAAGCAGTTGCATGTTTACTAAATCAAGTACTATATTTACACATGTTAAAAATACTACTTCACTTACGTGACAGTGTGTTTATATTTGACAAATAAATGCCCTCTCTAGCCCTCTACTGATCAAATTAATGTCAGTCGTGGCATTGTTACAAGAATCAAACTGTTATTGTGGTATGAACTGTGAAAATGTTGTACCTATGTCAGCTTAAATATAAAATTTAGTCAACTGTTTTATAATAAATTCAGCAAGTAAGGACAAAAACTTAACTGGCTGAAGCCTAAAAAGATGAAACTTGCAGGATATTTCTTGATCGATGCAGTTATACGTGGGGTAAAATGCATGCTAACTGGCACCTTTCTTACAAGTGCACGAATATAAGGTTAGTTTTCCTTGTGTACTTACAGCTGATTGTTTTGAAATGTTTCAGCCTCAACGCTTTAAGCCTATGTAACACATGTAATAGATGTGTCCAGGCTGGGGTTTTTTCATTTTATTTCATTTTGAGATAGGTATAATACATTAAAATATAGTTATAATAACCCAGTAGAATGATTTACATGTAAAGCACTGTATAAGACTGGAGAGTTGGAGACTGCACTTACAATACAAATAATTAATGCGATTGCATATGCCAATCTGTTATCTCTAATGTGCTATGGCTACTAGATTAAAACATCCTGTTGAGCATCCCTAAATAGGTTTGATACAAATAATGTTCATTATTAGTCAGTTACAAAACTTTTCAATCACACATGAGGGTGAGATGATCATATGAAGTAGGCTTTTATTGCAACATGATGATTCAGGTCCAGTTTCAGATCTACTGCAAAGATAAAACATTTTTGCTATTTGGTTTCATTTTCTGAGATGTGCTTTAGCTCATTTTAGAAATACTTTTCATTCAGCCTAAAGAGGTATCAAAATGTTTTTCTAGCTCACATATAGTCCATGCTTAATTGATGTACAGATGTGAGTTGATAATAATGTGAGAGGCATTTTGGAGCCATTCTTTTTTCACATGAGCAAGGAATGGGTAATGGGAAGAGATTAGAGATGAAGCTACTTCATAAGAATGTGAAATCCATCTGGAGTATGAAGCAGATCAGCTGAAATATTCTTCTGTAAAATAACCTAGAGCTGAGATGGTGCTTGTAGAACTCTGAGATAATGGACCTTAATTTTGGATATTCACAGACTTCACAGATTATAATAATTGTTATAGAAACTATCACTTTAATTTTATTAATTCTTTTGTAGTAGTCTTTCTATGATGCTAATTTGTTGCTGGGTTTTGTGACTCATATAGTTGAAATAAAAAAATTAGTGTACAGAATATACTAAACCCTGAAATACATGCTTTGATAACACTGTGGGAATCTGGGAGAGTTTTTCTGATTGTATATACATTGGTGTAATTAATTCTATAGTCTGTAGGCATTCTTACGTCAGCTGTGGTGTGATGGTCGTGTATTAAGTGTTCAATATGGAGGAAGTTCACACAGGCCCTAAATACTGAGTCAGGCTTTGACTGTATTTCAAAATCAATCTATTGATTATTAATCTACTTCCTTGTTTAATCATTGATGCATTACATAAAATTAGAATACTTTTCCTTTTTGTTTTACCATTGCATATCGCACAGTTGTTGCTTTCAAAGTTATATCAAGCTTTTCCAGTTACATAAAATAAGAGGATGATCTTTCTTGGAGCTGCAAAAAAACCTTAGTTTCTCTTCATTCAGAAAGAGAAAATGACAGATCATTTTCTATGAGGAATATTTTTACCTGAGAGATACTTAATTCCAAAAATCAATTAAAAAAATAAATACATTTGTGCACTTTCAGACATGGGGCTCTCCAATATGGCAAAAATCACTTGATGTTTATGTGCTACTAAGTCAAAATAATAAACATCATGTTTTTGAAATACTAACTGATTTAAGAATAAATTATGCCAAACTAGATGAAAGATCTCTTTAGCCAAATGTCCTGTCTCTGATGGTGGGCAGAATCAGCATAGTGCTAAGATACTACTGGGCAACTTTTCTTTTTTCCAACAATCTGAAGTTCAAGGCTTATTTAGTCAGGAAGTTCATTTGGCCTTTTCTGTTTAATGTTCTGTGGTATATTTTTCTTCTGTGACTAGATCTAGATTTGAACCTGTTCATGCTTTTGGTCTGTATGATGTCTTGTGGCAATACATTCCTCAATTTTATTGTAAGCAGTGTGGACAATATTTCCTTTTATTTCTTTTTAATCTGCTGTCTTGCAGTTTCATTTTATACTCTCAAGTCCTTGTCATATGAAAAATAGCAAGTAACACCTGTAGCTTACATTCTGTTGAAGATATCTCTGTTCAGTATTTGTTTGGATATATTTTTCAGGCTCACTCAGATGTCCGTATATTAATTCGCCTTCCATACAAAATGCCTGTACCTAGTATCTCTAATCGCGTCCTGTCTCTGGTGTGTGGAATCTGATTTATGAACAGACTTTGACATGAGGATCTCTTCTTTTACTGGGCAGCCAGAAAGGCTTGATGGCCCATTTTCACCGAAATCCCAGTTGATACTGATCTGCTCTTTCTGTCAGCTTATTTAGGTAGAGGGGATAAAATTAAGGCAAGGGATTTTCAAAAGGTCCTCTTAACCGCCCATGTGTTCTGATACAGAAGCAGGTGTAGACTGAGCTAACAGTGCTTGACTGATGAGTGAGCTACATAATTCTTCCAGACACAGAGAATTCACAATATATTACTTGGCCTATTCTGACTGCATTCTGTTGTGCAACCCTGGAGAGTAATTCCCTGAAGTGCCATGTTTACTGTGTATGTCTGTGTCTTCTGCCTTAAACGGGAAAAGGGAAACAAGGAGCAGGATGCTGCTACCAGAGCATCTCATCCAGCCTGTACTCAGCAGTCTCTATCTTCAGGAATCCCTCAGAAGAAGTATGATATAAATTGTTCTGACAGTGGAAATCCTGGCTTTTGACTTTCCCATGGTGTCCTACATCTCCACCCTGTCACATCATGAACATGTGGTTCCTTCATGTGACAAAAGAGGGCTTGGGAAAAGCAGTTGCTGCAGCTAGGTTCTTTTCGTGCTGCCAGAAAAATTCTTTCCAGTCTGCTCTCTCTTGTCTGGTTCAGAGGAGCCCCTAGAAGAGGGGGCAGCCAGGGAGGATCCTCAGGCTGGATGAATCACCCTGTTGGATCCTTTGAGGCTCTAATAGTACTATTGGAAGAAGTAAGGTTTTTTTGTTTTGAATGAGACTCAGTGATTGTTTCTAGACTTGAAAAATTCTGCAGACAGTCTTTAAACTGGGATTAAGTTGATGACATTTTTATGGACAAAAAAGCAATTTTATGTAAAGTGGACATTTGAGAAAAATTGAATTATTTTCTCTTCAGAGACCTACTCATTTCAAGTCTTAGTAAAAAAAGAAAATCTGTAGTTGCTTGTGGAGGCATGCACTAGGTAGATTCTGTAGAATGTTTAACTGATCTTTCAGATGTCGCAGTTGAGACGGACATGACACGAGTCACGCACACTAACTCCAGTAAGAAGGCCAAGAAGGTAAAAGGCATTTTATTCTGCAAAGTCTCTATTTATATAGTTTCTTGGTACTCATGCTGTGTCTTCATAGGCTTCTACATTAACACTTCTTAAAACTATTGGTAGTTCACAACCACTACCCATTAGAAAACAAATTTAAGTTGATAGCAACATCCCTCGAACAGTTGTGTGGGTTTTCCTCTTTGTTTTGGTTCTTTGCTTCTGTTGATGTTAAAGTTCTCACAGGTACAAACAGAATTCTCAAGGGTACAGAGTAATTCTGCTCAAATCACTGTCTGTGAAACTTTCTGACCCGCCGTCAGTTTCCACATTCAGACATTTCAGCATTGATCCAGAAAGCACCTCAGGACATACTTAACTTCAAGCCTTTTTTGCATTATTAGAACTACTAGCTACTATGTACTCGGAGTTCTCAGTTGTAGTTTGCAGTGGCAAATCATTTTAATATGATTCGGTTGTTTAAAATACCTGTTATATAGAGACTGCAGAGCAGACTTACTCAGGATTAATGTTGCCATTTGCAATAGGGAAGAATGTTAAAATCTATAAATGTCTAGGCCAGCTAACTCTATGAAAGATTTTTGGCAAAATTTTATTTTTAATATGGTTCCTCAATGTAATTACAAATGAAATTTGTTTATTTAACATTGCTCCTATGATAGAATTTACTATTTTGTATTGACAAGTAATATGGCAGGTCAGAAAATAACTCTGTATGTCTGTGGTGACCATATTTTACAGTGTTTGATAGGTTTTTATGGAAGCCATTTGGTGATCTCATCAGCAACAACTCTATTGTTTCGTTACTATCAGATTCAGTGGATTTGTGATTAAATCAGCAGAATAGAGAACATGAAGGGAGTGCTGTTCACTTTGCAATCATTTCCATCTGTTACAAATTTTTATCAGATGTTGGGAAACAGCAGGCAAAACTCAGAGCAAGTGTTTTATCCAATTTCCAAGAAATGGTGATACGTAATTGGCATATATTATATTCTTCATTTAATCTGTGCAGTTAGATGTTTAAAATAATCTATGGTGTACCAGTAGTAGTAGAATATATAGAAAGCTATTTCCATCATTCCTTGTGTTATATTCTTTTGAAGACTCTGGTGCTGATTCAAATATCTTGGTACTTAGTAATCATGAGCACTGATGACACTTTACATAAAATGGAGAGTCAGAGTGAGACTTGTAGAGAGATATTTCCATCAGGCATATGCTGCTCTCTGAAGTGTCTTTGCCTCCACTGATGATGTAGGAATCTGCAAGTGGCATTGTCTGGCCAGTGGCCAGTACCAGAGAAGTGGGAGAGGATCCTTCAGCAATACCCATAAGCTGATTTGTAATTGGGTGGTCTCAAGGCATGGAGTATTTTATTTGTTCTGAAATTTGTTTTTAGCATTAACTGTTTAAAATAGATGTCCCTGCTTTTCGTGTAAATATCTGACATACTTTTAATAATGCGAAGGTTTTTCACCCCCCAAAGAAACGGAGTGGTCTCATCTAAAAAGTGAAAAATATTTTATCTTTTCTAATTACTGAGATATTACTGAGTGCCTACTTGCCTAGCTATTAAAAAGTCTTCAGTATTCGTGGTTTCACTACACTTTTTAATGTTTCCTCTGTCTCGTCTTCTTCTGACATGAATAATTCCTTTTTTATTCATCTTCACATCAGGGGTGATTTTTCATGATGGGAATATACTTTGTCATCTTTTCTGGAGTTTCCTGTATTACTGTGTTGGCCATTTTGGCATGGGATATTCAGTTTCATTTATAGTACTCTAAATGGAGTAATATTTGCTGTCTCTTGTAGAGTCACCATAATACTTCTTGATTTATTCTCCTTGATAAATGTCCGTTTTCTGTTATTGTTTTCCACACCTACATATTGGTAGAGATTGTCATTGAGCTGTTACTAGTAAAGTTCACAGGCTTTTTTCATGAACTTGTGTTGTTACTTTAGGGTAGCAGAGTCCTTCACTTTGCAGGATCTCCTTCAATTTTGTAAGATAATTTAATTAGAGTTTCTGAGGACCTGTTTATTCAATTTTCCATTCCTGAGCTAAAACCATAAGAAATCACCATATTTTGTCTGGGGTTGGCTGAGCTCCTGATTTTGGATCTTCTGGAAATGTATCTCACTCCATTTTTTCAAAGTATTTAACTTGAAGTATTAAGTTAGTTAAACTGGAAAGTAATTGCTTATTCTTGTCTTAGTTTGGCTATTTTTTTGACTGTGTGCTTTGTTTTCAATCCACTTCTCACCCTTTTCTCTCTTTTTAAAAGGTTCGTTGTATAGGCTTTTTTAATATCTAAAGCTGTTCGCCTTATTGTCCATCACATTGTTCATCCACACCTTTGTCAATACACTGCAATGAAACTACTGGATTAGTGAGAAAACTTAGAGACTCACTGTTCAAGATGATTTTTATCTTATTAGTTACTTTAAACAGTTCACCAGAAGCTGTCACAATGTTCGCTGTGCTATCCTTAGTCATCCCTTCTGTTCTGGAGGTGCACTGTTTGTTGCTACTTGGGTTATCTGGTACAACACTGATTTTATGGTTAGTTAGCAAAACAGTCATTTCTGAGTTCCTTCCTGAGGATGTCCTCTGGAGTTTTATCATACTTTAGTTGGTTGAAATTTACCCTTCTGACACCTGTCTCTCTGGTCTTGTCTCATCATTATGTCCAAACCAGATTGTGTTATTGGGGAGTTATCTCTCTAGAATCTTCTTTTGAGAAAGCTGACACAAATCAATCATTTATCTGATCAGCAGTGATTTTGTTTTACTTTGTTATTCCCTTTAATCCCATGTGACCTACTGACCTCTTGTTTCTTTTATGTTTTCTTGTTTTAATTAGTTCAATCATTTTAGCATTAAACTTTCAGCTGTTCCCTCTTTAAAACTCATCATAGCCCCTTTTATACACCTTCTAACATACGACCTTCGACAATCTATTCTGACAGCTCTAGCTTTAGGTACACAGATTCAAAATTCTTCTAAAAATTATTTCACAACTTGCTAGTCACACTATTTAAGTGTTTGTCTTTCTGGTCCATTTTTTGTGAGCTTTGCATTGCAACTAGTACTTTGGGGGTTTTTTGGTTGACACCTATGCTACTTCTAGAGAATTTCTTACTTTTATCTAAGATATTAGAACCTGTTTGACTTTTCTGGTGAAACCACATTTCTAAGCTTTCATATCAAGTTACAGATTTGGTTTGCTTCCCCTATGATAGCAGAACAATATAAGACAATGATCTAGATATGAAAGTAAGAATATTAAAGTTGGTTATTAGTGGCTAATAGAAAAAACATGTTGAATTGGTTTATTGAAAAAGATTCTCATAAATCAGCCTGCCTGTAGGTATTTCCTGAGCAACAGTAAGCTTTTTTCTAGGTTTAATGTTCATGATAAAATTTATTTGGGAGTAATCTGGAAGAGATGGTTAAAATTAAAGGGGGGAAAATACAGAACAAGAACTGTAAAATAAGTAAGAAATTGGTTGAAAGAGAACGTAAGGTATGTTGAAAGCTGTTGTTTCAGGTCAAATTTATAGGCTAGTTCTAATTTCAGGTTTTCAGTACTACTTTAAATACTAAAAAAACCCACAGCACTGTTTGTTAAAAGAAGCCTGTAAATACTATAAAGTTGGAAAGTAATGCTAATGAGAAAGGAATATCCTACTGCAAAATTGTATGATCTCAAAAGCTTGAATGATAGAAATAGAGTGAAATTTAAGAGTCATAGAATCATACAAAAACCAAGAATTCCTCCTGCAGGCCATCATTCAGAAGTGACAGAATAAGAGGAAAACCTCCTAATGCAACAGCTCTGTTGTTCTGCAATGTGGTGTGTTATTGCAAAAAAAAAAAAAATTCAAACATACTTCTATCAAGCATTAAGGTAGGCATTTGCAATCCAGATAGATATAGCATCAGTCTGGTGAGAGATGCTGTCAGTCTCCACTTTTTCTGGTTTTGTTTAACAGTTGTTAACTATCTTGCAGTAAGCGAAGTTAGGTTTTCCTCTAAAACTGAGAAAATTTAGGCTCTCCTATCTGTTCCACGATATGCTGTGAACATTGAAGGTCCAGATAGTGCGTAAAATCAGCCTTAATATATGATATGTGATATATGCTTCTACACATGCCCTAATGCATACATCTGCATTTTCTGGCAGTGTAACTGGTGGCTGAACAATGTAAGCAAAGAAAGTTTATAGTGAAAGCTAATACCCTTTATTAAGCAAACTGTGGAAGAAAAATAAACTCGCTGAAGAAGAGCTCATGTGCCCTGAAACCCGTGGGTTTCTTTCCCTCTACATCTGTCGTAGTTACCATAATAAAATATGTTGCCTCTCCTTTAGTATCTTTCTTGTGCAGGTTTGTACTTCGTGCTCAGCTTATGGGTTCTGCTGTTTGCTGAGTTTCTCCAGTAGAGTAAAATGGTAACATTCTTCATCAGTTTCAGCCTGTGAGAATTCATTGCACAATAGTGGCACTGCTGATGTACCATGTAGCTTGCAGTCCAGTATGTATAATTACATTAAAATAGAGTGCCAGTTCTCTGAAGTGTTAGTGATGTGATGCACCTATTTACACTCAGGTTTCTGGTAATGCAAAGACAGTAACAGTTACCCATGTCGTCTTCAATAAACATGCCAGTCCTTTTAGATTTAATCATTGAAATCTTTCCTAGGTAAAATGTATATATGCTGGTAATTCATCCATAAATTCATTCAGTGCAGAAGTTTTTAACATTTTATTTTTTAAACAGTTACAGTACTAATTGCAACCTGTAGTATACTAGATACTGCTGAAGTCAAACACTGCTTTAACTGTCAGTCTTACTGTTAACACAGGTGGCCATACAGGACCCAGCAGCTATATTAAAATATTTTATCTACAGGTTTCCAATGTCAAGGCCGCTGAATATGTCTGCCACCATTTTTATATCATCATCCTATTTGAGATACAACTGCAATACACCATTTGCAGAAAACAGGCATATATATGTCTGACTTCTACAGCAAAACCAGGCTGGCAGAAAGCCACAGTGCGTATTCCAAACCCATAATTTTTATTCTCATATTTACAGTTGTAAAATTCTTGCAGTACCAGAGATGAACAGTAATGCAATCCAGACAAAAATAAGATTCTTGAACCCTAGAGAAGTCTTAGATGTACATGCCAAATGGGGAATTTGCTATCCCTTCCAAGAATTGCATGTTCACAGATACCCCAAGGAGCAGAAGGGGGAGTATCAGAAGACACTTCAAAACTGACATGTAGAGCAGACATTGACTTTGATTATTCCACACTTTCTGCAAATCAGTTAGTTGTGCAGACATGACATTTTATATTGTTTCGTTTTGTCATTGGGGTTCTCTATTTGAAGATACTATTTGTATTTTAACTTAGAATTGGAACTCCCAAACAGAATATTATGCATTTTTTAAGAGCGTCTAGCAGAAAACAAAGCTGTCGAACAGAGAGTCTTCTCATTGCCTCTGGTATTATTAAGGTGCCTGCTTGTCAGTTCTAGAATTACCTTTCCATATAAATCATGGGCATTGAAAATTATCATTAAAAATATAAGAAAGAGAACATGAAATGTGCTTCTAGTGGAATTAATGCATTTGGGGAAATATGTGACTGCCTGTAACAGGAGGGTGTTGAATCCAGGACTTGTTTCCAGGCTATTAGCTTACATTATGAAAAGATAGTCTTAGACTATAGCTTGATTTTTATTTGGTTTATCTAAACTGAATTAAAATAATCTCTTCTGCTGTGAAGTTACCATGAGCAGTGTTAAAGTACTTTAGTATTCATTTTATTTTATTAAGATGTTATAGGATGCTGCTCATGTAAAAATTAAACTTGCATGACAATCTTGACACACTTTTATTATTTAAAATATTTTTAAATCACTTTTAAAATTAATAAAAGTATTTTGGGTTGTTTTCCTTGTTCTGTTAATTTTACTTGGAACAATGCTTACTAAATAATGTTACCCTTTAAGGATAACCAGTTAGTAATTTTCTTTTGATGTTACTGAATGAGAAGACAGCAAAAGCAAATGAAAAGAAATTGCCTTTGAAAAAGTATAAGCCATGTAGTTGTGATACTAAAAAAAAGAGGAAGGAAAGTAACATTTTATGCCATCAAAAATAATAATTTAATCATTACTGTAGCACTTCCCTGGTTTAATTCTTGTTTCAACTGCAACTTGCCTTTTAGAAAAGCGCCAGGCCCAGTGATGCAGAATACACAATCTTACAGTTTTTCAGTCTCTGAATGGTTCCTCCATTATACATTTACATTTATCTCAGTAAATCCTCTGACTGTGAGGCTATCTGTATTGTTTTGACACCACCTAAATACTTCAGTTTTTAAAGAATGTGGTCTTGTTTAATATTGTTTGTACTAGCATCAGTGAATGACTGTGTGCTAGGATAACCTCAAGGAGTTTGAGCCTCTCTAGGGTCTTAGGTAGAGTTTAGAGGGGGAGTAATGAGTACTTGAAATTGTAGTGAAGTTTAGACTGGAGTTGGTAAATTTGGAAATGCATAGAATGCAAAGTTTTCGGGCACTTTGTGATTGAAATATCAGCACTGAATAATTTTTAGTATCTACTGAGATTTGTCATCACTGGATGGGAATATCTGAATTAGAGTTTTGAATATGTGCAGCCATTTTTTTCCCTAAATCACAGTTGAATAAGATACTGTGCCTCTCTAGGTCTTATTTGTCTCTGTATATAGTATATATTTTATTTGTTAAAGACTTAGTATGCTTGAAGAAATACAGGCTGTTAAGGTTTATATACATGTATGCAGAAGCACAACTAGTACTTAAATATGTATGTAGGAAAGGAGGTGTGTTTTTGGATTTGTGCATAGCAAGTATGATCATATGGTCAATTACACCAGAGTCAAAATAATTGTTTATTTCTGTAATTAGTTCTCTTTTCTTTTGCCAAAGTGAAGTCAAATACAGAACTTCTCTTTTTTGAATTAAGTCACTTTGTAAATTCAGAGGACCCTTAATTCCTTTCAGATAAACACCTTCAGTACATGGCGCTTACAGACAATTATATCCATTTAACTTAAAAATATTGGGCTAAATTTCCAACTGATTTTATTTCCTATTAACTGAGTATTAATCTGATCTAAAAAACAAAGGAAAAATTTATGCACTAAATTTATAAAATTTATTTTATATTAGAAAGCTGAAGCATGGAATATATTTTGTTAAGAAGATAACTGCAGAAAATCACCTCTGTCTCTCTCTGCTGGCCACACTGCTTTTGATGCAGCCCAAGCCACGGTTGGCTTTCTGGGCTTTGAGTGCACACCGATGGGTCACGTCCATGTTCTGATCCATGAGCATCCCTCAGTCCTTCTCAGTAGGGCTGTTCTCAAACCCTTCCTCCGCCATCTTTTAAGATTAACCATTTTCAGATAGTAGGGCTAGCTAACTTAGGTCTAAGACCTTTGGTGAACATGTAATGCTTTCTGCTCTATTAGTGTTCATTTTAATAAAAGCTGGAAAACTACAGGAATTCAAAGAACAGAACTACTGTTTCATCGTCCAGTCTTGGTGATAGGTATGATACAGAGAAATGAAGGCAAGTTAGCCTTCCTTCACTCCTAACCAGATACAACAGAATGGTTCGGTACACTCCTCAGAAAAAAAAACAAAGTACCAAAGTTGAAATTACTGCTGCTTAGTGTGATTTTGTAGGTAGTAGATAACTATATTGCCTTTTGGAGGCAGGGAATTATATGATACAGGTTCATAAAGTGTTGACTTTTTGGTTTAGAGAAATAACTGAGCTTCTGCAGTGTTTATAGTACAGGTAGATTTGTATCATTTATTTGAAAGTCACTGACATTCTTATTTTTATTTTTTAAAAGTCCTTATAAGGAAATAATAGAGTACAGGTGAACAGAGTATTACAAATAATTTAATACAAATTGCAAGTTGGCACAATAGAATAAAAATACCCTTGTGATATAACTAAATGCTGTGTTTTACAGCTGGAAATCAAAAATGTAGGTTGTAGCTTCAGGACAGTACAACTGCTGAATGACATTTTGGAAAGAAGTGACCAAGAGGTAAATTGAGAGTCAATGTGAGAAATGAGTGCCCAGTGCAGTGATGACCTTATGTTCCTTTTTGAGTTAGGAACCAAGTACACCACCAACAGACACCTGCAGGAAACTTGAAACCCATCAGTGTATCTGATTCTGAAGTCCATCTTCAGATGGGCTGAGGAAATACTGCAAGGAGTTCTGAAGTAGACAGAAATGATTAAAGTGAATGTTTCTTTTAAAAAGAACTCTTTAAAAGAAGTATGAATTAATCTGCTGAAGAGAAATCAGAGTGGTGACCATAATTAACCACGTCGAGTTGGTGTTTCTTGGTCGTGCATTCAGATAGTTTACTAGGAAAGCTGCTGCCTTCACCGTAGATGATGTTAACTTTAGGGTGTAACTAGATTTCAGCCCGAAGTTACCTAAGTACTCACAGTTCTTAACTTCTGGAGTTTCTATCAGTTCACTGTTCACAGTCCTATCAAACCAAGCCAAAGCTGAACCAGAGCTTCAAATGGAATCCTAGACTTACTTCACTATAAATTTTCTAGATAAAATCATTTCATGGTTCTGAGTAGAATCTGAAAATTCCGGAGTTACAAACCATTTGGCTAGATCCTTTTCAGTCTTCTGCAGAGGAAGGTTACATCTGCTCTCGCAGCACCTCTGTGTGTAGAGTGCGGAAGAACAGTTTCCAGACTGCAGGAACTTGGAAGAAGAGGAAGAAGCAGGAAGGAAGAGGAAGAGGGGAGCCTGCAGTGTAGCTGTGGAATCAAGGGAGCAGTGAGACAAGGATGGAGCAGAGAGAGCTATGCTTTTATAGCAACAGAAACTTCTCAGGGGTAGCAGGCAACTACATAATTGATGACAAAAACCAACAGCTATGTTATATGACACCTGAATGCAAATTTACTGCACGCAAAGACCTATACTTCAAAGATGAAAGGGACAGGTACAGACTGTAGTCTCCTAGTTTGATTCTGCTCTGCCTTATCAGTTTGACATTTTTCTGTTAACAATGTCAGAAGTAATTTCTAGTTCTGTTCCAGTGAATGTGGTTTGTGAATGTAGTCTGGCTTTCCTATCAGCCAGTTCTTGTGACTTCTTCTTTAGCATGAAGCCCTCTTGGATTGCCTTTCTCATCAACCTAATTTGGCAAAGTGAGTATAGGAATAAAAAATATGCAAAGTGTGGAGCCTGTAAAGAGCCAAGTATCGAAGTCATTTGTTGACCTAGTACTGATCATAGAAAGGGCTTGAAAAAACATTTTGGAGTTAGACTTTCTAAGAATTAAGACCTTCTGTGTTCTGTACAAAAACCTCTTTCCGCTGGAGAAGAAAAGGGAGTGGTGGAGCTGAATAGTTGTCATTAGCTAGTTCATTGTTCATTCTGCAGTAGTGTTTAGCTAACTAAGAGAAAGAGTGAGTGGGTCCCTCTTACAGGAAACTTCTGGTCTGCTAGGCTCTGTTATTCCCAAATGCCATTTGTAACCCACTCTCTCGGTGTTGCTGTCACTGTCTGGCACTCTAAATATTTTAAACATACAACCTTTTACTGGTGTGTGTTGTTCCTGCTGTGCAACTTCAATAAGAAAATGTTACAGTATACTATATTATTATGGTAATGCAGCTTATTTACAGTGCTATCTCTAATTCATTGAAAAGTGATGGAGTTACTTGGATTAAAAATATCATTTTATCTCTTTCTCCTCTATGAATTTCTTTTCAGGTAGAAAACTAGAACTGTACTTTCATGTAAAACTTGTCAGTGTGGCTTAGTGTAACTTCTGCCATGCTGTTGAAAATTAAGACCTACTGCTGTGGTTGACTGAAAAACTTTACAGTGACAGTCTTCTTTGCTAGTGCTTTGTGCATACATACAAATGACAATGAAAATCAAAAGCAGTCATCACCCAACAGTTCCAAGTCTTCTGCTTAGAAAAGGCTATAGTTAGTAATGGTATTACAGATGAAAATTGAGGTACATAAAACAACTGCAGGGAAATGCTTGCATGTCATGTTCCTGCACTGCAATAATTCCTGCAATTCATTGTTTGTGATGAAATCTAAATCAATCAGAACTTACTTTAAAATTAAAATTTAATAGTGCAAAATGCAAATTCTAACACCTGAAAATTTTGAATCAATTATCAGTTCTTTTGCACAGGTAACCATTAGATGGACACAAATAGGCATGAGCTGAAATTAAATTCAATTTACAGAAGAGCTTTCTTTTGATTGAGGGAGCTTAAGAAGTAATTGCCCAGAGGCATTTTGGAGTCTCCATTTTTGGATATTCAAAACCTGACTGGACAGTACTCTTGGCAACTTCCTGTATTTGGCCCTCGTTTGAGCGAGGAACCTGGACTGGCTGTTCTTCAGAGGTCCCTTACAACCTGTGATCCTGTGAAGACCAGTATTCCATTTGATATTGGCACAATGGCTTGAAAATTTTAGTTTCTTCTTTCTAGTGTTATCACATAATGTTTTTGTAAAATTTGTAGAATGAAATTAGTTTTCATATCTAATAATATACACTTACATACATTTCATGTCTTTGTTGCTGAACAACTGCATTTCTTGTCCAACCAAAAAATCCAGGTTACTAAGATTTATTACTTGAGTAAACAGAATTTTATAACACGTGCAATATTTACTTGGCAGTACCTCTGTTCCAGATTCTCTTTGTGTGGTTCTCATCGCTAATTAGAATGTTTAAGTAAAATTCAGATGTGGATTCTTTGTTTTATTATTAATTTCCTTAACATATTTCTATTAGGGTCTTAAAGTAGGACATCTGCTAATGTTCTTTTGTTATCCCTGCTAATGAAAATATGGACTTTCTGAGGTCCTGATTGATTTTTAAGCTGTGTTCTTAGCATCAGTGAGTCTGTACTTTCTCTTTGTTTGTATCAAAAATCTGCTGCCCATTAACTAATTAATTCATTTGATTCTGTTTCTTCTGAATGGTTGTACATCTCAGGAGATTATATTATTGTAAATATTTCTCTTTGCAGCGAGGAGCTACGGAAGGAAGCACGACAGCTGAAACGTGAACTGCTGGAAGCAAAGCAGAAAAAAGAAGAAAGAGTTTTAAGACCCAAAGAAAAAGAAGGTAAGAGGTTTTGTGTAGATCTCCAGTTAGCATTCTGGTTTTACAGTTTTTTTTGGTTTTGTGTTTTATGGGCATAAATGTAAACTCTCTTGTTGAAATATAGGTGGTTTTTTTTTCTTTCTTTAGGAACGGTAGTAATGTAATGATGCCAATATGTACAGAAACTGTACAGGTAGCATACATTCTTTCAAATTGGGTAGTATTTCTTCTTCTAAGTGTTCTTTAGTTACATCTGTGCTGTTACGTCTGATTTGCAGAGTCTTCTTGACTTTCTGACTTGGAAGGGTTCTTAAATGGAGATGGTTAACTTTGAACTCACAGCTACTGACTTCAAACTTTTATGAATCTTAAGACACCAATGGAACTCAAATTCAGGAAGTCATTACCATATTTATTTTCCTTAAACCTTAGCAAAATGGGATCTTCAGCTGCCTACTTCTTTGTCAGTTTTTATATTCTGTTTCTTTTTAAATGTGTATAAATTGCTAACGTTATAATAGTATGTAAGGTGCACATTTTAGTCCAGATGGACGTAACACCTCTTTTTAGCCAAACTGAAGAAACAAAAAAGTGTCTTTAAACACTCTGGAGTTGCAAGACACATTTTTAGAGGGGATTCTTAGTTCAGTTCTCAGTACCACAGAAATCTGGAAGAAAATATAAAATTATTTTTAAAGAAATTCAGATAACACACAATTAACAAGAGTGGTAGAAAGTGTAACATAATTTTTAGAAAAATTTATGGTCTCTCTTGAATAACAGGTGAGCTTGATCAGCAGCATTTTGACAAAATAAAAAATACATTATTATGAACTTGTATATGAAATCTGGCACCAGATGTTAAAAATTGCTGACTCTGAAAATGTTCTAGGAATCAGTGAATGAATATAAGCTCTCACTGGCAAAATAATGAATGCTGTCACTAGCCATGTAAAAAAATGTCTGAGTAGAGATATAGAAAAGGTAAAGTGTGGTTCTTAGGTACATATATGATAAATTATATTGAATAGTGCCATGTATGGCTGTTCTTACACTATTGCTTAAACTTACTCCTGTTCTGGTGTCAGTTAAATCAGTGGACTTTGTAATTTAAGGAAATTCACCCTTACAGTGACAGACTAAAATAATCCTTGAGCAGTAGTTACTACTGTGGTACAGTTTGGAAGGATACTTTTTTTTCAAGCAAAGAGAGTGTCAGGGTTGGTGGGGAGCTTGTGTTTTCTTTGAAATAAATAGCAGGCAGGACATAAATCAGCTGAAAATCTGCAGGTAACAGCTAATGGTAAAAATAATTTTGAATAATCTGATTTTTCTTTTTGTGATGTGAAGGGGTTCCAGTACCTGTTGAGAAAGATAGATGGCAGGAAAGAACCTATTGAACTAGTTACTGGAGTGCCTAAATAAAAATCTTAAAAATAAACATGTCCAAAAATTTAAGGTAAAATTAAAAGGATGTTAAATGCGATGCAAGTAGTGAAGGATAAAATTATTAATGAAAAGGTAGTGAAAGATTTCTGGTTTGTACTGGAAAACAAACTGAACATTAATTTACTCTGTGATATGGCTGTCACTGTGGTTGTTGCTACAAATGCAGTAACTGTAAAAGTGCAGTTATATTATTTCACTCGGTTCCCAGTATTGTACCACCAAAAAAGATAATGAACTGTTTAAAAAAATGGACAAAACCACCCAAAACTAGCAGAACACTATGTGGACAAGTTTATTAGGAGATACTTGAAGATATGTGTAATTTATGTAGGGAGTGGGATGGAAGGGTAGAATCTTAAGTGTTTAGAGATGGTTAGTCAAAGGAATGAAGCATACCTTTATTGTGAAACAGAATTTAAAGCTGAGGAATAATAGAATAGACTTTAGAAACATTATATCTTTATTATAATGAATTCTTGACAGAAGTAGAATGTTGTACCAAGTAAGTAATTTTGCTCCAAAGTTAAAAGCGTTTCTTATATCTCACTTAGTTCACTTAGTCATTTTCTATTTATTGGCCTGAATTTTCATCACTACAGTAGAGCTATCAACATGGAAGATAGTCTGCTAAATGTAGAATAGTTTACCTATTCCACATTAGGTTACGTATAAGAAATTGTATATATTTTAAAAATACTTCTATCATGAAATTGATCTGTAAGTAGCAGGAGATTTTTCCATTGTTCTCTGCCCATCCCCTTGGGAAGTGTGGGATGGAGAGTGAGTTGTGTCATGCTGTATCAGGTATGTCTGTGCAGATGGTGCAGACACTTGCAGTGTG
The DNA here is from genome assembly GCA_013398015.1 of Oreocharis arfaki. NCBI lineage: Eukaryota > Metazoa > Chordata > Aves > Passeriformes > Paramythiidae > Oreocharis > Oreocharis arfaki. The sequence continues at coordinate 218,243 of VZRR01007737.1, read as the reverse complement.
TCTGCCTATGCTTTGAGCTGGCTGCATTAGGAAAAAATGTTAGTTCAGAGGCTATGTAACCACATTAATATGATTCTGTGCTTGATTAATAAACACTACATCTCAGCCAAAACTTGCAACCATCATGGAAGAAATTCACTGAAGATCACAGAACAGTGAGAAAAAGGCTTAGGTCATACTGGACAGGATTTGGTCTAATTCTGAGAGGATGCTAAGGAAGGGGTGGCAGCATGATGCATTTATTTTAAGTCCACTGCACAGATCTTTGTTAGTATTGGCATCACATTTAGTATCACTTCTTCAAATTGTTCATATTATGCTTACCTAATATTTTCCTGTGTTCAGAGATTAGATTAATTAAGAAAGACTGGAGAGTGAAAATTTAAGTGTTTACATTGTTTCAAGAGGTCAGAGAAAAAAAATAATTCCCTCCATACATGTTTGATTATAACCAGTCTTCCAATTTGTGAACAGTATTGTTGACTGTGCCAGACTGCTGTCAAGACCTTACTTTAAATAAGATGTTTTTCTTTTATGTGACATTTCTGGTAGTGATGCCAGAAATTACATCAAACACTATAATTTGAATTCTGAATTACTTCAGCATTTTGAAGTACTTGGTCAAATACTCAAAAAAGATACACTTTTCGAAGTTCTGTAGAGTAAACCTGGGAATGTACTTCAAGTGAAGTCTGCTTTAGACATATAGCATCTGCCCAGTTGTTCAGCTGTATGTTGGTTTTAATAGTAGTAGTATTTAGGAAGTAACAATTTAGTTTTTCTTGTTAGAACATTTTTGTAAACTGTCAAATAATCTGTGGTGAAATTTGATCATACATGAGAAAACAGAAAAGCTGTAAAATACTGTCTGAGCAGGGAAACCTAACAACTAATGTAAAAACCAACATTCAAGGGTAAGAATTTTACTGAGGCATGCAGTGTTTTCTGCTTTGTTTTTAATTGTGATATGATAATCAAATAATTGAAATGTTTCGAAAATTTTCAAGATCAAGTAAGGATGCCAGTGTAAGGTAAGGGTTTATTTCTGTTTTATTAGAAAGTTTGGGTGATGTCAGGGGCACTCGAAGAATTAAACCCTGTCTTACATGGAAAGATGCTTTCTTGAAGTCTGGGACTTGAATAGAATTTTGCACCCTTCAGAACACTCTGAAAATAACAGCATCCAAATCTTAATGGTTTGGGAACTTTGCAGCATAAATGCATTAAGTATGAAGATTTTTTCAGAACATACAGGAGAGCTGCATTGTATCAAAGTATCCATCTGGAATTTGTGACATTTGCAAAACTGTTTTCTTCATTTACATCGTTTTTCACATTTAATCTCCTAGTACCCAGCACCTCTATGCAGTCCCCTTCCTGCTAAAGTGAATGCTTTTTTCCTCTTGTCTCTCTGTCTGCAGAAGCAGAAGAAAAAAGGACAAAACCTCACTGTTAAACCAGCTTTGATTTTAGTAGTAATCTTAAGTATGTACTCAAAATCCACTGACATTTGAAAATTAACCGCATTTCAGACTAGGACCATGTGCCTAAAAGCTACCAAAGTTCAGAAGGCATTTACTAGAAACTTGCAGTTCACCCTGTTTTGAAAATCCACTCTGGTCTTTCAAATAAGTGTTTTTAAGCTCTAGGAATTACTTCTAAGATTTTATTATTTGGGTTGGCTAAATGAACTAGTAAGTTTGTTCTAGAACTGTTGCTTTTTTCACTGTAGCAAACTGAAAATCTAGTAATCAGTCCAGCCCTGGAAGCTCATTCTGTAAGCAAATCTATTCAGTTGTTCACAGTTGCTAAATATTTCCTGACTCTTACCTAACTTCTTGGCAAACAGTGACTCTTTAGGATCTTAGGCAGGCCAGAACTATAGCAACAGTAACTGAACAGCTCTTGAAGGTGCAAAGAAATCCACAAGTAGAACTAGTACTAAGCAAAAATACACAGGAGAGGATGTTACTAATTCTTTCAAGCATAAAATTATTTTTTTTTCTGGTTTATTAATTTTTACATTAAACTGTAGTGTTTTAAATTTCATATACATAGTATTTAAAACTGTAATAATTTCTTCCCTAATTCTGGAAAAAGTGAGTTATTTGTCTTGGTTTTTAACTGTCCAAAGCATCTCTGAGTTCTGTATTTGTAGCTTCTGATAGAAATTCCATTTTAATTCCTGAAATATTACAGCATATTAGCATTTCTTTTGTAATTTGTAAGGATTTTATTTGGTTTGGCACAAAAACAGCTTCTCTTTTTAAGATTTCAATCTCAGTAAGATTTTCAAAATCAGTATTGCATACCTCTACAATTCCAAAAGAATGCAGTATAAACTGAATATTGATGAGCTGAAAGTGGAATATACTGAAGTTATACAGGAATGTGTTTTAGGCCTCTTATTTTAATTCACCAAAACATTCAATCATGATCTCTTTCACTTCAAACAAGAAGTTTTTCAGGTTTTTTCCCCTTTGATATTTAGTCTAGCTATGCCATGCATTTCTTGTAGTTTCTGTCTAATAGGTCTTTTATCACATGAAATGTGTCATCTGAATTGCTAAAGAATACATTTTGGATACTGAGGAAAATTTATGGGCCCACCACATTTAAAACATACACAAACCCTGCTAAATAAACTGGGATACCTTTTAATATAGGCATCTTTGTACATTCTCCGTGTTATCTTACCTCTGCATAAAATCATGATTACATATGAGAAAATTGCATTACAAGAGTTAATGGGATTACATTTGTGAAGTTTAGCGTATCAGGAATGTTTTGTGATGTAAGATACTTAAGTGTGTGTAAAAATCTTCGTTCTAGCTGTATCTCATCAAAGAAAAACCATAAACAAGTCTTTCGTTGATGCTTTTCAATGCTATAGGCTCTTTCTTTTTTTTGGTGACATTAAACCTTCAGAATCAGCATGTGTTTTTCTCCGTCACAGTGTGTATTGTTTCTACCCTTCATGTGTATTTCTGGTAATACCTTCGCCAGACCAAATTCCCTTCTTTTTCCAACACGTGTTTTATGCACAGCTTCATTACCCCTTTCTTAAAAAGGAAATAATACCTGTAGAATTTTATACAGATTCTAATTACAAGGACAGTAATTACTACAAGGTTTGTTAAGAAAAGTTTTGTTGAGTTCCACTGTGGGGAACTGCAAGGAGTTCTTTTAAAAATGGATGGTCGGGAACGAAATGAAACCAAGCGAGGCAAACGTTGTATCTGAGAACCATTTATTGATAACTAAAATGAGAAGAAAAAGGAGTTGCCCAAGCGAAAGAGGGCTAGAAGAGACAGAAAAGAAGAAAGGCAAATGGAAGAGGACTGGGAGAGAGGAGAGAGAGGGGACAGAGAGAAAAAGAGGGCGTTACCACCAGCAAGCCAGGGCAGTGCTGTCGGCGTCCGGGCAGCGGTCAGGGGCTGTGCACGCTGCTGCCTGTGGCCGGGCTGGGTAGCAAGGCTGCGCAGCTCCCAGAGAGGCGCGGCTCCACAGGTGCGGCTCCCGCGGTGACGGCACCGGCCACGTGGTGAGTGGGACGCTCGGACAGGAGGGCCAGGACCCCGGACAAGGTCACAGCAACCGGCTGGATCGGGGCAGCAGGTCGGGCAGTGACAGCTGGATCGGTACGGCAGGGCTTGAAGCGGGCAGTCCAGGCAAGGACACTGGGTGAAGTGGCAAGTGGTCAGGAGCACAGGAGGGCAGGAGAGGTGCGAGGGTGAGCCAGTGAGGGTAGGAGAGCCGGAAGGCAGGCAGGCAGGCTGGGGCCAGGGCAAAGGAGGGGGCAAGCGGGCCAGCAAACGAACAGG
>VZRR01007737.1:162124-214254 GCA_013398015.1 Oreocharis arfaki | reverse complement strand
CTAGCTAAGACCCACTATTTTGTTAAGCCAAGAGACCAGGCATCTTAGAAGCCTCGCAGTCAGGTCAGAAAGCCCCAGACACCAAGGTCCTCTCTAGAACACATTCTGTAAACTAAGACAGGCCCATCCAGGGGCAAGGTTCCTCAAGACAGGGGGTTCACTCGAGCCTCTCATTGGGAAATCTTTGATAGATATGCTAATTTGCAAGGTCTGTAATTGCATGTGCTTTTTGGGTGTGTATGTGTGCATTTTGGGATGCATTTCGGTGCATTCCGCCTGGATGAAGTGCTGCACCTAAGGATCCTTAAATATCGAAGTAAAACTCCTTTTTTTCACCTAACTGTGTTTGGTTCTTAATTTTAAGACCAGGGAAAGGCAGCATCCCCACTCCTGGCTGCCCCCCGCAAGTGGCAGATGTACTTTCTCTCCCCTCGCATGCCTCTGACAGCACTGACAACCAGAGTTGAGGCAAACTAAAATGGCTGAATTGAACCTCACAAGTTTGTACTGTGGAAAATTGTATGCATACTCTCAGACCTGCATTTGTGTGAAATTGTACCTTATCTGTGCCACAAGTGGTGGACTTGTTAAGGCTGAGTTGCCTTACCTGCAGTGCTAGAAATGGAGCCCAGTCTTTAAGGGCAACTTGAGTGTGAGCATAAGCAGTGATCATGCTGTTCTGATCTACCACAGGCCAGCTGAATTAGAATCCACATTTCTTAGTTTTCATAAAGTGGAAGATAAATTTGCAGTTCTGAAAATAGAGCACTTCTGATACATCTTTTGTTGAGTGTTTGTTATGTTGTTAACTTTACCAGATGCTTTAGGAACTAAGATTAAAACGATCTAGCTTTCTCTTCTGCTTCACTTCTTATTGGGAGATGATCCATCACTAAACATTCACTCATTTCAGTTCAATGCCCTTGGATCAAGTTTTGTCTTTGTTGTACTTCTCCATTTTGTAGTTAAAAACTGACATAATTTGAACTGTTCCTTATTTAAGTGTGAGCAAAGTAAGGTCTTCCATTTTTTTTTTAAATCAATCTCTTCCTTTCTGGTTTAAAGACTTCAGAATTTCCTTCTTAGTTTCAGACTATCATTGTAAACCATGTCCCAAAGCCAAAGTTTTCGGTTAGATTACACCATTATGTTGGCGTGTATTGGCCATAATTTCAGGATAGAAGAATCTGTCTGAAAGAAAATAAATTACTTAAGTGATAAAGTGTTTGCCACAGTAAGATGAAGACTTTCTTGGTAGTAACTCAAGCTAGCTGACATAAACAGCAATGTACTTATAAATTCTTTTGAAAGTAGGATGAAATGTATTTTCAATAAGGAAGGCTATCTTTTTTCTTTTTTCTTTTTTTTCCCCCTCACCTTCCTTATTGTCAGAATACACAACTTGTTCAAACTAAGGAAGAAATTCTTCGCTTCCTGCTATTTATGGTTTGTGGTGAGATCCTCCTAGGGAGCAAGTCTGCAAGATTCCTGTAACTTAAAAAATCTTCTGCATCTTGCAATACCTAAATTGAATTAAATTGTTATTTCACTTCTGTATATCCATGTCATTTTTCATTAATTTTTGTCTGAATGAATCCTCTTAGATTAAGGAGATTAATACCGAAGTCATAATCCTTATACTTTTGCTGAATCAGCAAACTGGACCTAATTTTGTCTGCCTTGATATGAAGGTCAAGTCCATCACACAGTGCTGTTGTTCCTCTTATTTTCAATTCAGCTGCAAAAGACTTGAAGGGAATCTGGGTTGTGGACTAGGAGATACTAAGTAGTAAGCAGCAATCTACTTTTACATTTAAAAAGGTTTCTTCCCAGCAAGTCTCTCTTCTGGACATTTTTACTTGCTTGCTGGTTACCAGTCAGGCACAAAATAACTTTATGAAATAATTCCTGCTTATCAGAAACTGAATATATAATTTATATTAGAAAGTACTTTGTGATTTTGAAATTATTGGAGTTAACAAGTTTGAAAACGTGTTAATAACCCATTGACTTAAGGGCTCTTGAAAATCCTTCCTGTTTTGCTGCTTGCTTTAAATGTTGAGTGATAGGTTGTAAGACTTCATGAAGAAATATAAGCCTGTCTTTTAGTCTTTTTTGTTAAAGATGCAAAAATATGATGCATACAAGGGCACAGCTCTTTTGGTTGACTCACTCTGAAGTTAGTTGAAGTGGATCTGATTATCTTTTGTCTCACTTATGAAAAGGCTTTCCTAGGAGGCGGAGAGCATGAAGTTGAGGATTAGAAAACCTCTGACAGGCAAAGACCCAAGAAACAATAATCTTAAAAGAAGGCTTTAACTGAAATTTGAATTATTTGTATTAACAGTAAGTGGCATACATATAAGTGTGATAAAAATACACAAACAAAAACCAAAAAACCAAACAAAACAAAAAAAACACACAAAAAGGGGAATTTTACCCTTTTGAGGGTATTTGAGCTGCACTACATTAAACTAAATTTTAGTCAAAAGACCTAAGGGTAGATTGGAGGTTTAAATGTTTGTGTCCAGTTTGAGACTGACATTTTCATACATACTCCAGAACACTCCGTTCTTTTGCTTGTCATGGATGGGCAATTATATTGATTGTGGAGTAAATGTGATTCCCTTCAAAGCACTCATTTAGGTAAGTGTCACCTGAAAGGTTGTTTTTAGTAAGGAAACAGATGGTTTTGTACTTTGAATTATTTATCTAGGGGCTAAATGTTAGTCAAAGAAGACATTATGTTGTTTCCAGATAGCCAACAGTTTGGATACATGCATTTATGCAAAAACTAATGCATTATTTTCACAAGGGGTTGATCTTGAATTAAGAATGGGATTTTTGATTAGTAAAAGAGATTGACATTATAGGGGGAAATACTGTGTTTTGTCATTACGTGTGGTGGTTTTATCCTGTACTTCTGTTCTCCTCAGTTCATCTGATATTATGCTGCATGAGGTTTTATGGCAGATTTGATTTCGTTCATGTTTAATCATCCCTAAATGTATGTGCATATGCATTTATCTATTTTGGTCATTCTGGAAGATAGATTTTTCGTTCTTTATCTTGCTGATACCTGTCATACTCTGTTTATCATTATGTCTAACATATCAACTGGAAAACAGCAAAAAACCCCAGCTCTGAATGATATTATGTACATTTGATTATTTTCCCTGGTACTCTTTAAATACAGTGTAGAAAGAGTTTAAATATTGTTTAAATGCAATGTAGAAATTAAGATAAAAAGGAAGTAAGATATTTTATTTGTAGAAATATGTAAGCAAATATTTTATATGTAGATATATCATTACAAATTTATTTCCTTTTATTACAAAGTGCTGTGTTTATAAACTTCATAGAAAACTTTAGTTGTGAGAGAAATTTAGTTTGGAATCAGACACTTTTTCTGTATAGCTGTCAGTAGTCATCTGAAAAACCTGATAACAACAAATTCATTTAGATTTAGTGTTCATCATGCTAAATATCCTGAAATTTGTTGAAACAATTTTCTCCAAAAGTATCTTCTGTGTTCATCATTTGCAATAGACATCCAGAGGGTTTACTCTTCTGTTTGTTACCAGGAATAACAATTGTGTAAATATGCGTACATTAATTTCAAGTTTATTAAATATTAATTTAAGTATATTAATTCAAGTATATTAAATATTAAATAAGTGTCTTAATGCTATTCAAGAAGAAGAAAATATGAAAGTATGGTGTTGATCAATTTTCCAGTTCAGTTTTTGTCCCATTAAATGATTAATGAATAATTTGATCTGACAGTGAATGCTCTGCAGTGAAGACACTGTTAAAAAAAGACAAAGAAGAGTAGCTCTTGACTCATGCATATACCACTTTGTTATATAAAAAAGAGTTTTTTCCTGATTGACAAGATGGACTCTGTTAAAAGTTTGAATGTTGTTTTAAAAATAGGGGGTTTTCCACTATTGCAAGATCAAGGATTTGATTTGTGGCTACTTCAGCCTACAAAAGAGGAAAACTGAATTTTTCTATAGGTTGTGTTTGTCTACTTTTTAACAAATAGTCACAGAATATTAATACGCATAACAGTTCAACTGCTCTAAGAAAAATCTTCAGAAATTAAGGTCAACTTGTTAAAGGAATTTCAGGAGTTTTTATCAGAGGTTTTATTTCTGTTATCCTGCTTTCTCTGGCTCCATAATAAAATATAATTGAAACAAAAATCTTTTGACTCATTGTCTGCCCAGTACAGTGTTGTGTTTTTCATTTCAGTAAGTAGCAAATCATTCTACTGCTGAGAAAGCAGTACAGTTGAAATGTTTTATGGGAGTGTTTTGCTTGGTATTTTATCTCCAAAAAGACACTAAATCATGAAACCAAATTAATTTTTTTTACCCAAATATGTTTCCTTATTCAGAGGAGGAACCTGCTCCAAACAGTGTTGTTGAAGAATACCTTCAGGAGAAGAGAAAATATGAAGACAAGCGAAAGCAGCAGCCAAAGAAAGGAGTTTCCCGTGAAGATCAGGTGAGGGTTTGATAGCCTGGGCAACAGAAATCCAGAAATGTTCTGAATACATTTGTCTCTTCATTTGTGTAAAAGCAAAGTTTTAAAATCTGTTGTTTCATTTTCCGTTAAAAGAAAGTTTTTATTTGTAAAAATAAATATTTTAATTACCCAGCTAGACAGGTAAGTGAATTTTCAATGTTTGTTTGAAAGGGCTCCCAGTTTAGTTACTAAAATCTTCTGGAAGGAAATGCTAGTCATGAAGAGGTGTCCTTGATTACATTTGTGAGAGTTTGCATTTCTTCACCTTACGCTTTCCTTGCCATAAGATAACACTGGGACAGACGTTTACATACTTGGCATTTGTTCTAGCTGGGGTTGTTAACATTGTAAATTACCGTTTAAAAAGATTAAATTCGTTGGTACTTCTTGGTGTCATGAAATGAAAGAAATAGTTTTTAAGTACTGTAAGAAGAGAAGCTTTTTTAAATGCAATGAAAATTATTATTCAAAATTAGTTAGGATGTCAGTAGACTTTAGTAGGCAAATACAAGCAAAGTAAGGTTTGCTTTACAGAAATATTTGTTTATTCTAAAATAGGAAAGTCTGAAATGGTTAAATATATGAAACTGCCTATGGAGTGGAAATACCATCAACTTAAAATCTGTGCAGTACATCAAACACACTGGTTTGTCAGTGCATGTCAGTTCAGCTACAAAGATGTTCCTGTTCACATGTTGAATCTAGAAGACTTTGGAAACTTGAGGCTTAGTAACTTCAAAGCAGCATTTGGCAAGCCTTTATATATGTAGCAAGCTGATTTAGTTCTAAACTAAGAAGTTTATGGAAACTTTGTACATTCAAAATCCCATTATCTTTGAATCAAAGAGTACTAAAGCTCTGTTGGCAGTGTGGATCAAGGGACTTAAAACCACGTCTAATGAATTTGCATCAGCTCTGTCCTGGACATCACAGGAAAACAAAATGAGATGATAGGGATATATATTCTAGTAGATCTAAATTTTTATTGATGTAACCCTGCTGGCAACTATTCAACAATAATTAATCAAGTTCTTTGTAATCCATTTCACTGGTGGAGAGCTTCTTCTGCTCTTGCACTGTTTGTAACTGATCCTACAGCACAATACCATTTTCCATCCTCAGTGCAATAATTAAAGAAGAGGGAGAAAAGGTATGTTTCCCTAAAATACTAGATAATGGAAGTTCTAGCCATCTTATTCTACAAGGGTCGAATTATAAGGTTATTTGAAGCACAGTATAGCATCTAGTGACTTGTTGCAAAAATGCGTACTTTGATATTTCAGAATTATTTCTGTCATCAAGTCTGTTCACAGGAATGCTAGCACCAGAGAAAATTAGATAAGATACAAGGAATGTGGCTGGTTTTGGTCACCATTTCATATTAAAAGGGTCAGCTTGTTTCCTTCTGATGGCCTAGGCGAAGGTTTGCTGTCTCAGGTATTGCAAGTATAGTGGTTTTTTGCAATAGTAAGGAAAGCTATTGAACTAGAATGATTTGCAGGCCCAAATATCTTCAAAACTTTCCTCTCTCTCATCTTAAACAGAAGATTAGACAGAAATTAAAGAAAGTAAATGCAAAAAAAGTCCTCCAAAATTTGCCCTTGGCAGTGCTAAAATATGTTTTTGAAAGAATTCAAAAGCCAGGAAACTCCTCAAGTTAAGATTGCTCCCAGAAGGAAATTTGATTCCAGTGAACACTTCTGGTATTTCCTATTTCTGTTTTCTATTCCTGTTTAGTTTTTATTCTTTTAAATTTGAAAAACTTGACCAAACAAAACTACACAGACATACAGAGGTGTTTTACAACATAGGTTGCCAACCTATCACCTACAAATCAAATGTAGCCTGCCACATAAATTCAGTTAGGCACTTATTCTCTGATGCTTTCATTTTCAGGAATGTCTCAAATGTCAGCAAAAAAAAGCTGTGGGCTATGCAAATTATTCCTATGCGCTGTGCTTTTTTTTGAGGAGCCCCCCTCTCCCGTCACAAGGCTTAGGCATACCATTTTTGTGTAATCAAACTCCCGTCTCAGATGATGAGAAACAAGAACTGTGGAATGATCTTCAGGTGTCATCTGAGATTTGGTGACTTTATTGTCTCTGAAAGACCAGGCAGTGTCAGTTTGAGTATAAAATACCAAATTTAAATGAGTATGAGTTTTATGTATGCAGCATAAGAACCTGTATCTGCAGAATTAGTTAAGGTGGTTCATTTTATTTGAGGAAAAAGCTTTGAATTTTTTCAATATCCACACATAATTTAAAAGATCATCAACATAAAGTATACAAAGATCAGTTAAACTGGGTCTTCAAAGCTTGAATGACTTGTAATTTATACAGTAGATTGCATGTATAAATGCATTCTTGCCACTTGGATTACTTGAAGTAAAATTCATTGTCAGCAGAGTTATTTAATCAGCTCTTTTATTCTGTATGTAGCCATAAGTTTTTCTTCCTTAAATACTCATTTTTATTTCACTAGACAGTGAGAGAAGTACTTTTTCACATGATGGGCCCCTCCCTGCTTGCTTTTGTTGCCTCAGCATTGCCTGCCCGTTCACTCCTTGGGTGCTCTCTATGCAGTCCCGCTCCTCATTCCTACGACCACCTCTTTCTCTCTCAACTTGCCTCTCTAAAGTGTTTCTTCCGAATTCATATGAAAGACCACTTTCATTATACTTTTTCTCAAAGTAACAAAAATGTTTTATGTGCCTGCTGGTGTATAGAAATACACAACTTCTCTAAAACCATGTGTTTAATTTCAGACACTGGCATTGTTGGACCGATTTAAATCAAAGTTAACCCAGGCTATTGAAGAAACTCCTGAAAATGAGCTTTCCGAACATGACGTAGATAATGACGAAGGATGGTGAGGTTTTTTGTTTGCATTTCTGTGTTTACCAATGGAAATCCTACTGTACTAACATAGTCTTACTGCTAAGCATGAATTTGAGTAGCAGGGAACACCAAATGTGAAGGCAGCTGCTGCGTTAGGAGTCAGCTAAAATGTGCTGGTTTAGCAGTCCGAAAAATAAGGCATAAGAGTAGATGACATTTAGCTTTCTGTAGTTTTAAGTCCTTCTAAAACTGTGTGTTAGGGGTGGTAAGTATTTTTAAATGATAGATGAGATGAAGATAGACTGACTCATCTGAAGTGTAGGGTGACCCCAGGGAGGTGGGGTATTACTGAAGTTGATAAAGCACTGCAGAAGTTGTTGCCTCAACACCTCCCAGTCAAGGAAGCAGTGTGTACCCTGTTGTCTCATGTTCATCTTTCATGCAAAGAACCCAACTTAGGTAAACAAGGGGATAAAAATCAGTGTGATTTGAAGTGTTGTCTTGCAGTCCTAGGCTGCATGCTGTTAGATGCTCATTAAAGTATGCATAATGCAAAAATGCATGAAATGCCTGGAAAAAAGAAAAGAAATCCTAGTAAAAAAGTTCCGTAAAGATAAGTCATCTCCATTTATAAGGCAAACACTACAGCTGGTCCAACGAAATAGGCTGTCTCTGCCTACGGTTTTTTCCCTAGTTGTATGCATAAGCCATCAGAGCTACAGCAAAACTACCAGTAAAATAGAAACCATAAGAAAGTTCTTGGCAAGTGTTTTAAGACAACTAGTATTTCTGTATCTCAGATGACTTAAAATAATTTTGCTTCTTCAAACCATGTTTTCTTCCTTCATTGTGTCTTTTCCTACCTCAGGCTCTTTGAGGATGAGAGACATCCTTGGATTTCTCAGGTGTTTTGAGATCCTTCTGAGCTACCAAAGTCCTTCTAAGTCCTCCAAGAATTATAGAGCAGCTATTTCAGTTGGAAGGGGCCTACAGTGATCATCCATTTCAGCTGCCTGACCGCTTCAGGGCTGGCCAAAGGCCATAGCATGTTGTTATTGCCGAAATGCCTCTTAAACACTGATAGGCATGGGGCATTGATCTCCTCTCTAGGAAGCCTATTCCAGTGTTTGACCACCCTCTTGGTAAAAAAATACTCCCAGATATCTGGTCTAAAGCTTCCATGTCCAGTATAAGATTCCCTTATCTGGCCTTTTTATGAACTTCTTATGAACTTGATCTTTATGTCAATTTTTTTGTTGTCACAGCAATACAACCAGTCTTTTAAATAATTTTATAGAGTTCAAACACATCTTTCCTGTTTCTTTCTGAGTAACTACTGATATCTAATTGTCAGTAATACTATCCACTGTAATTCCTACTGAGTGAAGAACTGTTGCATGAAGTTGTATTTTTGTTCAGAAAATAATACTACATTCAGAATGGCACTCAGATACTTGGAATAATATGAAACAGCATAATAGACTAATAATTAATATCATATTAATTTTGCAGCACAGTAAGTGTGCATCTTAACTTTACAGACAGATGAGACTGTGCATTTTCAAACAATTTACTTTGAGGCCAAGTAAACTGTAAAATGTACGTTACACAAATTGGCTATAAACAACATTAACAAAGCAATGAAATCTTCTGAAAGCTATTAATGATTGTTAGAAGGACTTGGAAAGTTAAATTGCATATTTTGGATTAAGTGTTTACATTTTCAGTACCTTTGTTGTATAGAAATATTTGATATAACTATACTGACTTTACATTTTAAAATTTTTCTTAATTTGAATCTACTTCTCAAAAGACAGTATTTTACTTAATTTGATTTTTATGAAATACAATTAGTGTATGGCAGATGCGTATATGAAACATACAAACTACGTGACTCCTCCAGGCCATTTTGTAGGTCATGGTTGCTGTTTTTATGGGAAGGGAAAGCCTGCCAGTATGCTTTGCTGTACTGTCAGGGTGTGTTATCTGAGGTAAAATGATTGCCTCTAAGACATTTTTATGTGTCCATGAGTGGCCACACATTGAGGTATAATTTTCATTCTCTGTCAAGATAGAAACCATTACCAATTTGTTATGTTTTCTTTTAGTTGGCAAACTTCTCTCTGCATATTTGGCTGAGCTGCTGTATTGGCATGGCGCATAGCAGACGTTTGGGCACTTTTCAGCAGCATTCTGCTTTTTATGCAATAGAAAAAGAAGAAATATGACTCTATTGTAAACAGTGTGTATGGTGTTTGATAATTATTACCAGATTTTACTGTCTAAGAACGCATCTGAGGAAATGTTGTGAAGAGTGCTGAAGAGAAATGCATAATATTAAGCTTTAATGTGAAATATCAGAATCTTTGCTGAGACATTTTATTGCAACCTCTGCAGCTGTGTGAGAATGATTATCTATATTTGTCTGCAGCAATCAAAATCCAATTTCCCTTACAGAATTCCAAAATATCATAATATTTTGGTATCTGCTCAGAAAAGGGGTCAGAAAATAAAAATGTCTGACAGTACGTAAGTGGACACAATTTTACAGCATCTAGGTACCTTAGAAAGTGTCGTGGTTTGAGCTTGCTACGTGTTAAACCNTAGAAAGACATTCTTGATCTGAGTTCTTCCAGGTATTATTTTCCTTGTGGCTTTATGTTGAGAACTAGTGCTTGTGCTTTCCTCTTAATGATTTGTTAGATGTCTTCAGTACTGTTTGCTCACTAGTTGTTCTTTATTTGCTTACAATGCGAATAAGAAGGGGTCAGATGCATTACTTGATTCTTCTCTTTCTTAAAGGTTGTATAGAGTGCTGCAGAGGTAGAGATTGTCTGGCAGAACTCAGTTCCATTCTTAGCTTAAAATCTTAACCAAGAAGACTTTTTCCCAAAATGTAGGTGAGGTCAAACACAGTGGAAGTAAGGTGTCATTTGCTTAGAGATTAATATTATGAAAACCAAATATGTCACAACAAAAGACCCAGCTGGAATAGTTCATCTACTTGATTCTTGCCACTTGGATTACTGGATAGGCCTGAATTTGGAAGAGGAAACCTTGCACAGGCTACACTTACACAAAACACTGCTGCTACTCATGTTATTTAGGGCTTAGACTACTGTAACACGTACAGTTGCCTGCATGTGATACCCATTCAGGTAGTAGTGACACTTCAGGGTTCTGATGATAATATCAAATAGTTACAACTGTAGTCAAACACAGATTTCATTCCAGAAGGTTACAGCAACTGCTGATAAGGAAACTAATGATGCAGATCCTGTGAACATGACTAAATATTTTTTATAGAGAGAATCCAGCAATGGGATAAAAAAATTCTGATGCAATCACATACATTTAAAAATTGATTGTTTCAGTTCATCTGTGCAAAATATTCCCCTTCATACAGGATAAGAGTGGTACTTAGTACTCTGAAACACCCTTCCATCAGGTAATTCTGAGAGTTCCAAGTGCTTCTTTCAAAACGTGAAATCTGAGACTAGGTACAGCACTCAGCTAAGTCTTTGTCCATGGTGAGTGGAAGGATTACTTTATTTGTTGCTGGTTTTTTTATGCCTGGTTTCCAATCCTTTCTAAGCCACAAATCCTTTCCTATTGAATGGTTGCCTAACTTATTTCTGTTCTGTACCCATGCTGTTGATCACACTTACTGGCATTTAGCCATTGCACTTTTAAAATTGTATCCCATTTTTCATACTGCTACTCCTCTTTGCCGAAATCAGATGAATTCTAAATACTCCAATAAACATTGAAAACTTCATATTATACGTAAGTTCTGTAATTATATTCTTCTCCAGTACAGTCATAAGTGGAAATGAAGTAACCAACCCTTACCACATTAAGCTTTTCACTTTGACATTAAAGTATGGCTGTCTACTCCTAAAAACAGGGCTCTCCAGCTGAATTTTTTGCAACCTTACATGCCTGTGAACTGTAAGAAATATTTCTACACTTTTCCATATGGAATACTGGTTTTTGTGGAAGGAACAGGTTCTCTGCTGTAAAAATCCACATGTCATGTCCTTAACCAAAATTCTGGACTGACTTACACTCTTCTCTCTGATCTTTTAAAACAAGTGGAGGCTTCCTGAAACTGCAAGATTTATTGACGTATTTGAAGTATAGTGCTATGGCAGCTTTTGAGTTGGTGGAATTTTCTGTAGTAAAGAAGCCACCGCATTCCTTTTTGAAAACTCACCAGGTTGCCTAGTCGGTTTAGCATATATCTGTGTAGGATTTCCATTATTTATGCAGTCTCATAGACAAAATGCACAGAAAGATTCAGGAATCAACTCCAGTACCATTCTTGAAGTGAAAACTTAATTGTCTTTATCAAGTGACTGAAAACTCAAAATGATCATCACTCCATACCACTAAAATACCAGACATTGCACATGAAACCAGTCAAGTTTACAGAACCTTATAAGACATGGAAGACACATAGGTTAGGAAGTCTGATGGTTTATTTTTTGGATTGATTGAAAAGACATGCCTGTTCATTCACTTCTTGGGACTGATCAAGAAGTATCGTTATCAATAACAGAGGCAGTGGGACCAAGTGCACCCTCAGTACATTTGCAGGTGACAGGAAGCTGAGCAGTGCGAGGGGCACCTCGAAAAACTTGAGAAGCGGGTTCATGTGAGCCTCGCAAAGTTCAGCAAGGCCAAATGCAAGCGCCTGCACCTGGGCCGGGGCAATCCAGACGAGAGCACAGACTGGAAGATGATCTCACTGAGAGCAGCCCTGCCCAGAAGGACTTGTGGGTGCTGGTGGGTGAGAGGCTGGACATGACCCAGCCATGGGCACTCACATCCCAGAGAGCCAAACGTGTCCTGGGCTGCATCCAAAGCAGCGCGGCCAGCAGGGCCTGGGAGGGGATTCTGCCCCTCTGCTCTGCTGAGACCCCACCTGCAGTGCTGCATCCAGCTCTGGGCTCCCAGCACAGGAAAGACACGGATATTTTTGAGGTGATCCAGAGAAGGAACACAAAAATGATCAGGGGGCTGGAATACCTCTCCTCTGAGAAAAGGCTGAGAGCTGGGTTGTTCAGGCTACGTTAGAGAAAGCTCTGGAGGGACCTTACTGTTGTAGTTATTTCAGTAATTAAAGGGTGATTAAAAGAAAGAGGGAGTGACTTTTTACTTGGGCAGATAGAGACAGGATGAGGGGTGATTATTTTTTTACTGCCCCCCCATGGCAGTGGGGTTGGACTGGGTGACCTTTAAAGGTCACTTTCCAACCCCCACCATTCTATGTCTCTGTAATATGAACATTGCATTGAGGCAATATTCTGTTCCTGCTTGAAAACTATTTCCATATTGGTAATCTGTGTTCTGATAAATATGGCTTTACATGGTTACTTCTTCAGTTTGGACTTCATGGAAAATGCCAAATTCATCCTGTTGGACCTTCAATATTCAGTGCAGAAACTGAAATACTAACATGGGAAAGTTGTTCCTTTCCAGATGAACATGATTATGAGAAGTGCATTAAAATTGTTGCCACCAGGGAATCAGCCAAAATCTGTATCATCCTCAGTAGAAGGATTTGGTCTGTTACTAATCTCATCAGTTCACAAGTCAGGGCTGCAAGTAGACCCTCAGCTGATTTTATATATTCTGTTACAGTGAAGCCCAGTAATTTTTCCTTCATTCTGCACCTGGCTAGAAGTTTAGGATTTCTCCTTCAGGATTCAGATCTCATCACTGGCCTTTATCTGCGCTCAGTAATGCACTCTGCAGCCTTTTAGAATTTGACTGAGACTGCCAGCATGCTACAAAGTTCGTTTCATTAATAGCACATGATGCCAGTGCTTCGTAACTGAACCGCTGCGGTGTTTCCTGGGTGGAATGTAAGGTGTTACATGTGAAGCACAAAGCTTCTTAATCTTTAGAAGAGATCAGCTTTTTCCTTCCCCATGGGGTGCTGTCACAGCTGTAACTAAGTGACAAATGTAAATAAGTCACTTAAATATTTTTGGAAGTATGTCTAGACTCTGAAACTTTGTCTTTCTTTTTATTTGAAATAACATAAATCCATTCAGCTTTCAGATATACTGGGGGGCAAGAAAGAAGGAATAAAATGGGAGTTTGGAATGAGGTGGTTTTTCAGCCTAAAATTCTTGTGGTTACTTACCTTTGTTGAGTCTAAACTATTCTAAGTGTTGGTTAATTTGACATACAGGAAAAACAGACATTTTTAAAAATCGAAGTGAAAAAGTCAATACCTGAAAATACCTTCCGATTGGCACAAAAGCTGTTGTGAAAATTGTGTGACAGTAAAGGTCTTCTATCTTAATTTCAGGTCTTGCTTAATGGGTTGTTTCATGTCCATGTTGTGTAATTACTAGTGTTGTTGAAACTATTGTCCTCTAAGTTATTTGTAAGAAACCTCATATAGGATAATGAGGATTAAAACCAATTCAAGTTAATTTAATGACACTGCTTACTTTAATGCGCTGTTTAAAATCTCGTGCCTCTTAGAAAGCTTTTAAACATATCTTCTTCTTGGTCACAAAATATTTTGATTTGCGCCATGATGCTTTACATAGATCAGATCACCTGATTATAGCAGAAATTGAAGGGAATAAGTCTTTTTTTATTAATTTATTGGTTCTGTGGACAAAAAATACACGAAAGTTCAGTGCTAACCATTTAAAGTGCAGCCTGGTTTATGTAAGTGAGATACTGTAATCTGTTCCCAATTCTGAATTTCAGAAAACTGTCACTAAGGCTACTTAAATATTGTGGGAACATTGGGTGCTAATGCTAAGCTCTTTTTGCCAGGACATTAATTGCAATTTGAGTTACAGGTTTTTTACCCAGCTTATAGGGATAGTTTTATTTTACTCCAAAACAAACAAAAAATAAATCTGTATATTGAATGAAGGTGTTCTCTATCCAGCATCAGTAGTTATGCCTTTTGTCTTCTTTAAGAAGTATTTTGTTAATAATACAATGAAAACTCCTTTCAGAATATTTATGATTGGTTTTATGTAAAATGTGGCACAGTTAGGAGTGGAAACACAGTATTTCACTTACTTTGCATTCTCACGGTAAAAGGCTTTGTAACAGAGAGAGAGTTGGTTCTTAAAACAGTTTCAAGGCATCGCTTTTCAATGTCTGTTGTAGAGTATAGGCTAGAACTGGTTTGGGCTTGGGTCTTTTTTAATTGAAATAGCAATTTCAGAATCAGGTAAATGTTGAAGTTAGCCAGACTGTTTTTATATTACAAGATTTAATTTCTATTAAGAACTAAATCACAATGCACACTGTTAGTATTTACTCCATATACTTTTGATAATGCTTTCCATTTTATTTCCAGGATTTCCTATTTACTGCAGCGTGTACTACTGAACTTTGCAGGGTGAAGTTCTTCAGGATAGACACCTGAAAAATATTGGTTATATTTCTTTATATGCATTTTTAAAATGCACACCTTGCTTTATATACGTTTTTAAAATGCAGTTTTTTCTTTACTATAATACCCCAGATTTAGGATTATGAAATATGGCTTCCTCAAGATTAGCACTAGTCTTTGCAGCTTCAGTTGCAGAGGCTTAACTGTGACAAACACAGTAAACCCCTGAAAACTAAGCTGCAGTCTATTTTACATGCTGATGCTAGCTTGGGGAATGACAGAAAAAGTGCTGCTGTAATTTATGCCAGTGAGGCACAAAGATGGATTAAAGCCATGTTTGCTCCCCTCCTCCCATCCAGACTTGAGCCAGCGTTCCTTCACCAGTCTGGAAAAACTGGCTCTATATTAGGTCTCTCCTGCTAAGGCCATTGATTTACTCAACTACATTTTTTAAAAGTTGACAAAATACTTACTTGATTGTTACAAAGGATAAATGAATGCCAGAGGTCTGTATTAGAAACACATTGGAAAGAGAGGTTTCTTTTCTATCTGGCAAAAAAATAAGCGTTTGTTTGGGTTTTAGTACTGCCACTAACCTTTAAAGGAAGAAAGAAAAAAACCCTTCTGCTGTAAATCTTTCTTTTTTTCCTCCAGTTTTGTCTCCACCTTCACCCCTGTATTGCTAGAATATGGTCAGACCTTGCTTCATCTGTGAATGCCAGCCCCTACTCCACTGCTTCAGTCAGTAATTCATATTAATGAATCGTTCTTCTGCTGACGTTGTATATTGACTGCTTCTAGCTGTTCTGAGAAACTCAGCATTTGGAATGGGGTTTTTTGCTCGTTTATTTTTTGTTAATTCCTCGATATCTGAGCTTATTTGGAGTAGGCATCTGAGCTTTGACTACTGTTTGACTTAAATTCAGAGATGATCCATGCTTTAGTCAAGGGATATCTAGTTTTAGATTTACTGTCTGGAAATCTTACTTTTTTTTTTTATTGCCAGCAAATCTAGTGAAGAATGTAGAAATAATCTTCTAAATCTTTATTAGCCTGGTGTAAGCTTCCTGCATATTTACACACCTTTTCAAGCACCTCAGCTTCATCTCAGTATTGACATATTTAAGTAAGGATTTGGATGTGTTTAGAATGAGAGAGAGAGGGGCAAAAGAGAAGGGAGGGTGTCCAGTGAAAGCAGAATGTTATGAAAATCTGAGTATTTTTGTGCTAAAAATACTCTGCTCTCCTTTCTTTTCACTCCAACTCTGTGCTGTCGTGATACAGTAATGCCTGACTGCTCGTGTTAGCTTGGGGAGGTGATTTGCTGACTGACTTCAGAGTATCAGTTGTTGTACAAGCTATTGCCAGAGACAGGATGCTGGACTGGATGGATCACTGCTCTGTTCAGTATGGTGATTCCCATGTCCTTGTAGTAAATGCAGTTTTTCTACACTGGTGTGCTGTCTGGAACAACATCTGGAATTTGCATTTTAGTCTTCCATATCAATCTACTCTACCAGGAGCAGTTGTCTATTTAAAGCACCCATCTTCTTGCATCGAACTGCTTAACATTTTTGTGAAGGGGTCAAGGATGTAGTGTAAGTATACTATATATGAATTCTTATGGAACAGAAGCAATATCAAGATAGGATAACTGAATTTTATATAAAAAAATATTCATTGCTTGAAAAAGTAAGTCATCACAGTTTTACATAGTTCTTCTGATCCTGTGAGAGAGAACTCATCACATTTTCCCACAAATTATCATTGAGTAATAAATTGAGCTTTTTCATAGTTAAGGTGATTTCCATTTCTCTTAGACGGTTACTTGCAATTAAATGTTCTTTCAAGAGAAAAACATTGTTAGTACTATCTTGAACAATCCAAGTATTCAATATTATATTAGTCTTCACCAAGATTAGGTTACTTTGTTGTTAGCTTTGCAAAAACTGGTATCTTTGGGGTTCTTTTTAAGCTGTAGGTCCCATGGTTAGTGACACTATTAGTTTCTTATGATTTTTGCAGTGATTATTTTGTGGTAAAACTAAGCATATAACATTCCAATGAACTATCTCAAAAATATTTTAGAAGTATCTGCAGAAGTTCTGTTCTGATGATTTTATGCTGTAGGCCAACACAAAGAGAAAATATAAACAATTAATTCTTTGGCCTGTGGAGGACCCAAAACTTGCTGGTTATTCTGAAGAGGTTAAGCCAATTTTCAGTCCTCCAGTAACTGTAATATACAAGTTCAAAGGGCTAATTGTAATTTAACAGAAGTGTACAGGCTGACTTTGTATGCAATTTTTAAAGCATGTTTTCATCAGTTTTACTTGCTTAACACTGGGAACATTTTTGCTTTGTGCAAGAGCAGCAGTAATACCTCCACTGCTGTCGTGATTTAACCCAGCCATCAGCCAAGCCCCAGGCAGCTGCTCGCTCACTGCCCCACCAGCAGGATCAGAGAGAGAAACGGAAGGGTAAAATTTGAGAAACTCATGGGTTGAGATACACACAGTTCAACAAAGAAAGCAAAAGCCCTTCACACAAGCTAAGTGAAGGAAGAAGTGAATTCTCTGCCTCCCATGGGCAGGCTGGTGTTCAGCCATCTCCAGGAGATCAGGGCCCCATCATGTGTGACAGTAAATTGGGAAGACAAGCACCTTTGCTCCAGACATCCCCCCTTCCTCTTTCTTCCCCCTGCTTTATACACTGAGCATGATGTCACATGGTCTGGAATATCCCTGTGGTCAGTTGGGGTCACCTGTCCTGGCTGTGTCTCCTCCCAGCCTCCCAAGCACCCCCAGTCCCCTCACCAGCATGGCAGTACAAGAGGCAGAAAAGGCCTTGGCTCCATGTAAGCTCTGCTCAGCAATAACAAAAACATCTCTGTATTATCAGCCCTGTGTTCAGCACAAATCCAAAACACAGCCCCCTCCCAGCCACTGTGAAGAAAGTTAACTCTACCTCAACCAAAACCAGCACAAAGAGCTAAAAGCTAAAAACTGTAAGCTAATAGTACCCCATTCATCTGAAAACCAGAAAATGCCTCTTTAGTGTCTTGAAATTAACCGGGGGGGAGGGTATAGCAATAGTAAAACTTAAAATTTCTGTGTATAATCTGTTTACTGTATCATAATCACTAACATGGATTAAAACAATATTATTTTGGTGTAGTAAGTATTTGATGTGAATACTTAACCTTTGTAGTTATGGTACACAACTGTATTTATAACTATTGTCTTACTACTCTTCTAAGCATTTTTTTAACATTTAAAACTTCTATGGAATAACAAATTTAAGTTTGGCTAGATCTGAACAGCAAACCTTACTTCTCTTTTTAAATATCAAGTCAATAATCATGAAAAATACAGGGTATTATGAAAGCATTAAAAAATGGGACAAGATATCCGATCATTAGGAAGGGAGATGAGGAAAGAAAAACAAGGAATGTGGAATGGTGAAAACAAGTAGTGGAAAAAAGAAAGAGTGAAATCTCTTAGTGGTAACAATCACAGCAGAAACCTGTGACCAGAAATTGTTACTAGAGGATCTTGTGTGAGTCAGTCTCTTCTCCCAGTTAACGAGGGATAGGACAAGAGCATGCGGCCTCATGTTGTGCATGGGGAAGTTTGGATTGGATATTGGTGAAAATTTTCTTCACCAGAAAGGTTGTCAGGCATAGGAACAGGCTGCCCCAGGAAGTGGCTGAGTCACCATCCCTGGAGGTATTTAAAAGCCATGTAGATGTGGCACTTCAGGACATGGCTTAGTGGGCTTGGCAGTGCTGGATCAATGATCAAACTTGTTGATCCAAAAGGTCTTTTCCAACCTCAGTGTTTTTATGGTTCCCTGATTATAAACTTAGTTAAAGTGAAATCATACCTGGTTTGGCAAACTAGGCTTAGTGGAAGTGTGTGATAACAGTGTAAGGTTTAAATACTAAGTACAGGGGTACAGGCTTTCATAGGTAATTTAACACAGCTCCAGTGCTACAAGTTAATGAGACAAAAAATACTCAAGGAAATGATTTTTTGAAACATCTTTTTTGAGACAGAAGTGGCTGTGTGAAACAGTGATAATTAGAGAGATGAATCCATCTTTGAGACTGGGTCTATCATGGTACTTAGGATATCAACCCTCATTGCTGTAAGAATCAAAACCTACTTCAAGTACTTGGTAAAAAATTGTTTTTCTTTAAATGATCTGTAACAGGGAGAAACATGGATTACAATACTCCTTTGCATGAAAAGAGGCATAATAGGTTATGTTACACCAGAAGAAAAACAAAGCTGGATGGTGAGACAGGGCAGATGTAAGCTACAAAATTTGCTTACAAGAGTTGAATTACACAGAGCACTTAGTGATAGTTGTAGGTTTCATTAGAGACATAAACATACTTCCTCTCTCCTGCTGCATTGTGTTTACAAAATTGTTTGTAAAGCTCTTGGACATGCTTATGCAAGGAATAGTGACAGCGGCCTGATCCAAGAGGCTTGTTTTGCTTGTAGCATCTCAGTTTTTAAAAAAGTTGGAAAAATATTAGATGTTATTAATGTATTTCCTCCTTCAAAATTCCCTTTGTATTACAGCTTTGACATTCTTTTTTTCTTGTTTGTACTCGTGTTCTCTTGCCTTGATTCAAAATTTATGCTTCTTTTCAACTGTCATTTGACAATTTTCTTCATTTACATTTTGATCAGTCTCCTTCTCTCTGTTTTGTTTCTCATTCCTATACTTTTTTTACTCTTTACCTTCCTCAGTTTTTTCTTTTGTAGTCTCTTAACTGTCTCTCAGTGTTTCTCAAATGTCTCTCCTCTTCCTGTGCCACTCACTACTCTGCTGGGAGTGGAAAGAGTGCCAATGAGTTCATTCTTCCAGAACAGACTAATTTTTTTCCTTGAGACAGAGATCTCCTTTGCTTTGATCCATGGATTCTCATCTTCACTCATGTTCACTTGAGTTACTTTTCTATCCGCTGCCTAGGTATCTTGAGGATGATGGAAGGAAAGTATTAGAATGTTTCCTACATTAATGGTTAATGCTTACACTTCAATATTTACTGTATTTAAAGGAAAATGTTAGCATCAAGTAGAACATGATTTAAAGAAAGCAATAGTGTTTGAGCACCTCTCGTTGTTTCTGTTTTAAGTATGGGATGCACTGTGAAATTGAGCAAAGTAGGAAGCATGTTACTTGCAAGCAGTGTTCAACTCAGAAACAAATGGTAGTACAAGTAGTTACAGTCCATATTGGTCCTATTTTTTTAGACAGCCTATACAATGCAAGAGGCAACGCTGAATTTCTTGACACAGATACTTATTCCTTCTGTGTTCGTTTTAAGCAACCTGATGGAAAGAACCAATAACTATCATAAAACATAGCCATAATGTTCAAAAATATGATACTCAACATTTTATAGCAACAATTATTAGTTTTATTTTGTATGCATTTATTGCAAAAACAAAAGGTATGGCACCAACTGCAATGTTTTATGCAGGCACTTCTGAAGTGCCGGCATCAGTCTAAAACTGCTTAAGAATTTTCTGCTCTGCCAGAAGCTATTACCCTTACAAAAGAGTTGGCAGGATGTAACTTTTGCTCACACATGTTGATGATTTCATGTTTAAAATGCTGATGTAGGTGAGTGCAAGATAATGTGCCAGGCTTCCTTGCAGGCACCAGGGGATTTGCTCTGTAGGGGCACTTGGGCAAGGAAAGTTGAAGGGGGCAGTAGGGAGGTGGTAACAGCCAACAGCTGTATCAGTTTGAGAAACAAGTGTGGTCATAGGCCATACAGCTTTGCACTTTCATTTCAGTTAGTATAAAAATCACTGATGCGTGAATGCACCTGGAGGTTTCAGCTTCCTCAGTAGAGCAAAAGCATAGTGCTTCCTTGCTCTTGCCAAGATTCGAAATTATTCAGTTCACTGATTGCCCCTTCAGTTTCTCCCCAAGGGCGTTCTGGAAAGGCCAAAGCTGTTGGACTACCAGGCTTCTCTTTACACTATACTTAACATGACTACCACCTGTCAGCAGCTGGCATATGGTTCAGATCCCGTGCATGGCTCACACATCTCAAAATCAGAAGGATTACAGTATATCATATCTTTTCTTACAAGTACCGTCTCACTGGAGTAGTTCAAAAGAGCCTGGTCTGTTTGCTGACCTGATAATATCACTAGGCCATGAGAGCATCCACGTAGCTTTGAAATCCTGTGCTGTCTCTGACATTGCCTTAAATTAATTCGGGTATTGCAGCCTAATGTTTCAAGACATTCCATTTTTGGAATACAGAAGAGAGCCAACTACTGAGTGTTCTTTATTAACACTAAAGGAAAGAAATGCAGTGCAGCAGAACAGCTGCTCCCCCATTACATGGGACAGGACCATGGTCAACCTGTAGGATGGTGTCATCTGGTCAGGGTAAAAATCAACCCTCTTCAGCAATAAATCCATGCAAAGATTGCTCATTCTGATTTGCAGCCCACTCTTAATAAAAGGTGTTAAGAAAATAATTTTGTAATAAAAGGTGTTAAGAAAATAATATTGTGATTATGTCTTCTGTTAAAGAAGGACAACAACTTGCACACCTAGATACTTCAAACACAGAGTCATCAGTTTTGGCACGGTTTTTTATTTTACAAATTTTTAACAAAAAAAACTAAGCTGCAAAACTTAGGGTTTGTTTTGAGTTTTGCTTGGTAGAACTGACTACCTCTCATCCTTCAAATTTTGAAGAAAAGTGTGCTTTAAAATTGAATGTCTCTCTTATATAAAATGAGCTGTCAACATTTAGTGATAAGCACAAGTTAGTGGGTTCCTGAAGACCAGAGATAAAGATATGAAATTGCTGCTTTCAGCACAGTGACTGCAGAAACTTGTCTGGGCAGCCAGCTCCTCACTGAACCCAGGAGCATGCAGAAGGGAAGAGAGCTATAAAGTGAACAAGGAAGAGTCTTACAAAACTTGTATTTTTGGAACCATACCCTAACTCTGCACTTGGAAAATTATGCAAATGCAAACTTCTGTTGGAGGAACTTGAGTAAGATAAGTTTAAATTCAAATGCTTATTATAGAAATAATTATTAAATGCTTCCTGTGTTCCTTAAAAAAACCACCCAATTTTAATTGCTTTTTAAAAACAGTATTCACTGTTATTTACCATTTATATAGATGCAGAACCGGTCTACCTGTCAAGATGTATGACTTGCTAAAATAAGCTTAAGTTCACAGAAGGAAAATATTTCTTAAAATCTCCACTGCAGTCTGTGTTTATTTTGCTTTACCTCTGAGATGCTGCATCTAAAATTTATTCTGAGAATATCAAAAAGTTTCTTAATATTGGCTTATTTTTAATCACAGCTGGGAATGTCTTAGTGGAAAGTTATGAATAAGAGTCAGAGACTGTGACTTCTTTCAGCTCTTGGGGAGAAGTAAATATTGCTTAGTCTGAATCTACTGCATCTAATTTGCAAACTACTTGAGACACTGTATGGTCTGACCCAAGAATTAGAGATGTATTTAATTTTAATTCCTATTAGTTGTATCCTGCATGTTTTGTCCTGTGCTGTAGTATTCTTGGAACACCTAAGTTGATGGAAGGACTAAGTGTGACTGCACTTCTACTTACACTCCTGTAACACACTTTAAAACCATGCACCAAGGAATGACTCCATCTCTTAGGCCTGTACTTAAATTCAGACTAGGGATAGAGTGATTTGATATGTGTACTCATCTTTAATAAGTTGAGAAGAATATGACAAATGCAGAAAGCATGTCAGCTAAAATAAATTACTTCAGTCCCTCCACTGTGAGACAATGTTTTTATAATTAAACTACAAATATGCAACCATGAGTCACTCTGATGGTACATTATGTTATTCTGAATTGTAGAGATGACTGAAAAAAATAAGTTTGGGTGTTAGTAGTGTGGACAGGGTTATAAACTAGCTAAGTTTTTTTACACTGGAGACAACTCGTAAGTATTTATGACATGCACATGTCAAGGATCAATTGTGATAAAAATTCTCAATTTTTAGGAATTTTCAAAAGCATTCAAGCAGATCCCATATGGTCTACAGCTTTGAATTTTTCCTGGCTTCTTTAATAGTAATATATTGTAATCTGTTGTAACTGAGCTGGTTCTCCCTCCCTTTCTTTATATATGGAGATTTGCATTAAAGCTCTTTGAAAACTGTTTAATTCAGAATGTCTTACATGTTACAAGACACCAGTAAAGCAGTATTTCGTTGGCCACAAAACTTTCCTTTTGAAACTTGCTTGTTTTTTCTTGATATTTTGTCACAAAGACTGTTGACAAAGATATGCTATAAAGATTGATATTCTTAGATTCAGATCAGTATAGTTCTTAAGTTGTCCCATCGAAGTCAAAGACATTTTTGAAATTGATCACATGAAATCCAAAGATTAGGTGCTGGTTTTGCCTGGACATATGAGTTTGCCCTGAAAAAATAATTTACCAGCTGTCTGGACAACCTGTTCCAGTGTTTCGCCACCCTTGTCTTAAAGAATGTCTTTTCTTATATCTCATCTGAATCTGCACTCTTTTGGTTTAAAACCTTTATCATTTGTCCTGTAACAACGGGGCCTGCTAAAGAGTCTGTCATCTGTCCTGTAAAGCTCTGTTGTGTACTGAAAGTCTACACTAAGATCTCCTGAGAGCCTTCAGAACAGTCCCAACTCTAAGCCTGTCCTCACAGGAGAGCTGCTCTGTCCCTCTAGTCACCCTTGTGGCCTCCTCTGGACTCATTCCAGCAGTTCCTGTGCTGGGAGCCCAGAGCTGGATGCAGCACTGCAGGTGGGGTCTCAGCAGAGCAGAGCAGAGGGGCAGAATCCCCTCCCAGGCCCTGCTGGCCGCGCTGCTTTGGATGCAGCCCAGGACACGTTTGGCTCTGTGGGCTGTGAGTGCCCATGGCTGGGGCATGTCCAGCCTCTCACCCACCAGCACCCCCAAGTTCCTCTTGGCAGAGCTGCTTCAATCCTTTCCCCTTCCAGCCTGTGTTGATACCAGCAGCTGCCCTGACCCAGGCGTAAGATCTAGTACTTGGCCTTACTGAACCTCCCGAGGTTCAGATGGGCCGCCTCTCAGTTATGTAACAGTGATGTTTTCAGATTGTTGGAAATTTGGTGAAATTAAGAAATATCTAATGGGCGAAAAACTTCTAATCAACAGTGGGAAAAACATTGAATTGAACAAGGCATTTGTTTAGTCTGGTATTCAGGGAATTAAAAAGCATGATCTGAACCAAGTTAATGTGGAGCAGCAGGACATGAAGCATTCCCCTTTTGATCTTCTGTGTACCTACTTCAAGCATTTTCCATGTAAACTCTTCCCCACTTTTATAAAACTCTCCACCCTGCTGAAAGGTGTTTAAAGTGACTAATAGGAAAACTTGAGAAACATTCCCTGTTCCTGGGAAAAAATTGCCATACATTTTGGAAGATATGCTAAATAGAAAAATAGAAAAAGACAAGAAAACAGAGTTTAGTATGTGAAATAAAATCCAGAGACAACTCTATCTGTATTTAGCTGTATTTTTCAAGAGGAGTCTTTACAAAATTACTAACTTACAATACAAGGGGTTTTTAAGAAGTTTTTTTAAAAAACCCAGGTCAGTTCTTTCTTGCTATGCCCAAAAATAAATCAGAAATCTTACCATGCATATCATAATTTTAAATCATGGCTTTCATTCTTTCACTGAGTTGGCGTTTGTTGTTTGGTTTTTTTTTTGTAGGATGTCACATGTGCTTCAGTTTGAAGACAGAAGCAGAAAGGTGAAAGACGCAAGCATGCAGGATGAAGACACTTTTGAGATCTATGATCCACGGAATCCTGTAACTAAGAGGAGAAGAGAAGAAAGCAAGAAGATAATGAGAGAAAAAAAGGAAAGGAGATAAAAGGAGTGTAAAGCTAGCCAGAGCTGCCGTGGAAAGTGACTGCAATAAAGCACTGGCTCTTTTGTAAGCTGATCCTAAAAATACGGACAAGTGTGAAAAGGAATCTCACAAGAACCTGTCATGCGCTGTTGAAGCAGAGCTGTCATTTGTTTTTTAAGTTGTGCGGTCAAGTGCTCTCACTGCATTGATTATCCAACCTCTCTAAAGGTTTTTAGAATTATGTATTTAATAAAACAGCTGACTTGACTTTTGTCTGTGTTTTAATTGCAATAGTCAAAATCACTCTGTAATCAAAAAGTTTTCAACATAATGAATGAGAATTTGTCAAAGTGAGGGTGAAGTTACAAGATGGAAACCCCATCTGCAGGTTTTTAAGATTTTATTAAAGTATAATTTTAGTTATTTTCATCATTCTTTAAAAGCCGTGTAAAACTTTGCCTGCCTGAACCACTCTGACACAGGATTAAGATGATGCAGTACTTTTTAGAACTGTCTTGAACTTTTTTAGTACTTTCCTGAAACAAGCTAAGTTTGATTTGAGAATCTGGCTATTGCCTCCTTCTTTTGAAATACACATTCCAGTGCAGATCCTGGCTTGGGAAGCTGTGATAATACATTTTATATGGGTTATTTCACTACCCATACCACATGAATAGAAAAAGATACTCTGAATATGCTGTAATGGTTGCTTAAACCCCTTGTTCCAGTACCAAAAACATCCCTTTGGAAGAACTTTCACTGTAAAGCAGTGGGTAATGAAGATTGGTTTGTTAATTAGTCCAGTACAGAAACAAAAGAAAATGTGATCAGTCTCATTAAAAACATAACCCTGCTTTTAACAATTATTCTATCATCTAAAATTCGACAGCTCGAGATTCCAGTTTATAGGTTTTCTGCATTTTTTACAACCCTGGGTGTTAATATTTTTACAGATAAACAGGAATTTTTATCTCTCTTTCTTTACAGCAGTTCTGGTGCCACTGGAACATGAATTACCCAAATGGGCAATAGCTAAAGAAGAGTGAACAGTGTCACTAAAAAGTGCCACAAGAGCAGTGTTTTTGCTGATGTTGTTTTTAGAACAAGTTCAGTAAGGTATGGTGTCCTTATCAAGCTGCCACTGCCAAATTACTTGATAGGGTTTGAGGTGTGAGATACATAAACCTGCGTTGGTGGGTTAATATGGTCCAAATGTCAGAGGTTAGATTAATACAGACTGTAGCTTTAATGCGCAGTGCAGCCTTTGAGATAAGGAGAAAACCTGGAGGTGCGAAGTGAGATCCTGTATAAAGCTGTCATTATCCTCCTCTTGGGCTGAGTGAATTATACTGTGCCGTGGTGTAAAGAAGTTAAGAGGGGTTACATTCCTTAACACGGCCATTCACAAACTAGTGAGTCAAAGTTTTTCAATCATTAAGTCATTTTCTGTTGGGCTGCTGCTGGCAAAGTGAAGAACGTCTAATGCTATTACCTCTATTCATTGCTTTGTTTGTGGAGAAAATCTTAAATCAGTCATTACAGGAAATGATCATATCAAACCCCCATTCTGGTGGAGATGGGGGGAAGACAATGTGGTGAGCATGGGGAAAGTGGGGGCTAGATCTGGGAAGAAACTTGAGCATCAATGCCAGGACAGTTAGTGCCCCTGGAATAGAAAAATGTTCTAATTACGTATTTTTCCTGCAAGCTAAAGTAGGATGCATGAGTCAATAAATGGTCAAGTTGACTAACACCCTTCTTAGCTGAATCTTTTTGCTGACTACCTGCAGCAGCTCTGAGTAAGCTGTATTAGATTATTCCCAGTTTTAAGCACTAGAGAAGCACAAAGAGGAAACTTAACTTTGGGGTTAGGGCTCTTCTCAGTCAGAAGAGGTTTGGAAAGTCTGGACCTTGCCTACACAGGACTGGGTAACCTGACAAGAACGAGAGAGGAACTATGTTGGCATTTTCTTGGTAAGCGTGCACTGAAAATCAGATTATCACAACTAGTTAACTGAGAGTCACTTAGAAATGGGATAAGTGTCTAAATTTTATTCATTTCACTGCAGCAAAAGTAGTTCTGTATTTCATTTAGGAGACATCTGGAGCAAAGTTAAGAAAAGTTGATGTCAGAAGTACATTCTCAGGTAAAGTCAACACCAAAGAGTAAGAACCTCACAGAAAGAAGTTGAGTGATGGCACTTGTCTGAAACAAGTAGTTTGCAGTGTCACAAGTAACTCCCATTCTGCCAGTAACAATCCTGCCTGTTTCTCTTACTGCAAGGCTAGCAGAATGATTTTAACTCAAACCCATTTCATTCATTATCTGACATCGCTATAATTACATGAAATGTTGAATGGTACAGCATTGCAATATTCTTCATAGACTGTGAAATATGTGTGCTCAGAGTTACACCTTTTATTTGGCACTATTGAAAATCAAGTGGGAAATAAAATGTGGGCAGGTGTCTCCCTCTGTGAAACAGTCATATTGAGCTAGGTAAGTGGCTGAAAACTGAAGGAACAGTTGATTTTGTGGCTGAAGAAAGAATTTGCTCTATGGCAATGAGATTTTTGACTGATTATATTTTCTTAAATCTTTATTAAGCATCCTCCCTGCCCACCCTTACAGCCACCACCTCACCTGTCTGTATAAACATGAGCATATTCGCTACATCGTTGTAACATACAGCTAGGAACATATGTCTGTGCACTAGTAATACAAAACCCATGTTTTAACAATTGCTTGTGAAGGTTTACTTCCTAAAAATGCAAGTTCTGTGCACAGATTGCCCAGCTTGAAGATGCAAACTGCAACGCTGATATGTAATCCTTTCTGTAGACAAGTCAGTGTTTAAAATTACTGGGTATGCTCTGCTTCCCCACCATCACCACCTGCTTTTTTGATTACTCAATACATTAGGCTAAAAATGGTATAAGCCGAGACTATGACTGAATTTTGAGTTACATCTACCAAAGGTCTACTAATTTTTAGTGGCATTTAACCTGCAATTTCAATACATCAGCTTTGCTACCCACATAGTGGGCCAGTGTTCACAAATGTTCTGTGAGACATCTTCCAGTCATCCCTGCCTTTCTTTTAATATAAGCATTAATGGAGCCTTTCATTTTGTAAGAGGGAATGTGACTTTCCTAACTGAAAAGAAAGGCTGGGGAGAACGTTTTTCATCCTTGCAGATAGCATTATGTTGGTAAAGTCAACATTTTCATTTCCAAACCAGCTGGATTTTGAGTAGATAAGGTCCTTCTAGGCCACGTCTGGTAATAGCAAGATCCTTGAGAAGAGCTTAAAGGCTTGCCTCAAATCCTGTCAGTGATGCCAACAGTGAGTACAATGTGCCCTTTTTGCTTTGGAGCTAAAAAAACCCTGAATTGCAACAGAGCCTGGTTTATTTCTGTCAAATAGCCACTATGCCTAGGCTGCTAGGGGTGTAGTCTGCAACGCCACATTACGTAGCTTTCCCTGAGCTGCTGGCTTCCAGCATGAGTAGGTTTGGGAAAAGGTTTTTCCTATACTGTCTCCTTTCCCCAGTAGAAGAGTGTCTGAACTATAATGGTTAAAATAACTACACACCAGTGTTGTCTGCTTTCGTCTAGAGGACATCAAGTTTGCAAGAGACACAATTATGTTTTGGCAACATAAAAACTAGCTTCAGACAGAAAGCATAGCTCCAGACTCTGCCTCATTCTGGCAGAGATATGTGCATCTGTCATTACTTAAATAGTGACGGACTTGGGCTGTTAGAAGATGAGGGGACTTCTTACCTGTGTATTCTCAGTAAAAGATGTAGGTGTTTGCTTACATCTTTCACTCTAACAAAGAATGAGCGGATCGTATCGGGGCTACATTTACAATGTTCCTGATAACGTATATACAGCACAGAGAATGTAAACTGAAAAGTTCTTGAATGTATCTGATAGCACCCTCCTGCCCTACTGGTACAGTAAGTGCCAGCAGGTTGCTACATCCCAGTCTAATGCCATAAAGTGATTCCCTTGGTTATCCTGGGCAGCTGTGCTACATTCCAGCTTGATAGTCACAAATTCCTCATGCAAACTGACAGACACCTTGTACCCACAGGGGGGCTCTCTGATGGTAAGTTCTGGTTTGCAAGGCACCCAGGGCAGGTGGCACACAGCCTGTCAGAGGCCTGTGCACCTCAGCTGCTGTCACAACAAAATATTTCTCTGAATTCATTTTCACAGTACTTTTTCTTAGGAGGATTTCACTTCCACTTCAGTATCCATCACAGATGGGGTTTTCCATTTGATTTTTCACTTCTTTTGGGTTTTTAAGAACCTGCTCACACAGTACAAGTTTCATTTGTAAGTCACAGACTGGAAGAGTGTTTAAAAAGCTACTGCACACTTGTGGACGTCTTTCTTATGCATCTCACACAGACAAGTAAGAATTGGTTTCTGCCTCCACAGACTTCATCACCACTTCTCTCGTCATCATGTTTTCCCTGTCAGCCTCTATTACAAAGGGCCAGAGAAGGAATTTATGTCCTCCCCCTCCTCAGCCTCTTGATAGCTTTTGCATTCGTAGCTAGCCTCTGCCCCACTGCCCTCTCCAGCTCTCTCTATGTCTCCTGGCTTCCCAGTGCAGAGCTGGAGAATCTGTAATCCACCAGACAAGTCACACACAAAAGCTGAATCTGCCTTTTATTTTATTATGTGCATGTGTAGATTCTGTACATACTACAAATGCAAAAAACATGAAGCCAAAGCTTCAGAGAGTAGACTTTATATTTGAACTTCTTTATGTTTAAAACACTTCCTCTATATATGGGCTTTTTAAAAAATTATTATTCCTGAAAGACATACCAAAAATAGCATTATGCCCTATCTGGCCAAAGAATGAGGATCTGCTGATTGTAACCTACAGTTGTTGTCTGGTATTACTCCAAAGCAGTATAAAAGCCTGAAAGCTAATTTTTGGGGGAAAAAAAATTAAAGCCTGTTTTTAAAACACAAATTGGTTGGTTCTAATAACCTTCTACTCTTAAAGCACTGTTTTAAAAAAGCACAAGGACCCTCCCTTAGCAACTCTAAATTTATAGACATGAAAGAAGACTACAGACAAGACAGCACCTTCTGGGGGAAAAAAAAAGATCCTAAACCTCAACACATGAGAAAAAAATTTGCATTTTTATGACTAATTTACCAAATCTAAATTAAAAAAACTAAATTATAGAGAAAGTGGATGGGAAATCTACACTTCTTGACCTAGAAGTTCACATGGAAGAGAAAACAAGTCCTGATATGAACAGCTTTTACTATGGTTCCTATTTCTGATTTATGACATGCACTGGCTTTGGAACAAAGGAAGATATGATGGTCATATTTCTACGTCATTGGGAATTACAGACTTTAAAGTCCAGTCCAATATTCATAAGGTTATTTAAGCCGTAGACTTGCCCTCTGTGATTTGTTTGTAGTAGTAAAAGGGCACAGTTACAGAATAGCCCTAGGATAGCCTTTAGTTTTGGCAGTTTTATTTGGCAGCATTAAAGCATTGAAAGCTGAACCTCTTTATATTGAATACAGTCTGGAAGATTGCAGCCACTATTGAAAACTTGGTTCCAAAATCACGTATGTTCTTCTTCAGAAGTAACTTCTGAGTCAAACAGATTTTAATACAACATTGCATTCAAAGGACACTTCCTCACCTGCTTGAACAAAGACCCTCTACAGTCTTAGGAAGCATGGTCTGACCTGTATTATGAGGTATTGCATCCTTCCATCTCAAAAGCTGTTTAACGGGAATGGCAGAAAATAACCGCCAGTATGTGGTCAGTCATTTTATACAAGGATTTCCATTACAACTACAGTATGCTCTCCCTTACATTCATAGAATACACAAACCGAAAAGTTTACATATTAAACACATGAATTATTTCAAATGTCAGAGCATGAGTTGGTCCTAAGTGTTCAAGTAGACTTGGCAAGATGGTATAGTATGAACATCTGGATAACGATTCAGGGGCATGAGCTGGTAAATGGGGTCATTGACTATAACACCTATCCCTGCACTACAGCTTAGGAAGACAGTTTTTAAGATGATTGACCATTGAGGGGAAACAGAAATAAGCATCTTGTGCATCTTGTGCAAGACGTTTTTATGTAGGGCATCCAAACAACCAAGTTATCCCAAATGACAACAATAAAGCATTTGAAAGAGCTGTAAATGGGAGAGGAAAAAATAATTCTGACCCAACTATTCCAGATTTATTTATATTTATAACGTTGTCAAAAGATTTACCTCCCAGTGCTTCATATCATTTTATTTTACAAAGACGAAAATCACCAGACAGGAAAACCACAGTAAGCAATGTTTGCCTTTGCCAAAGAATTTACATAAAAGTCTGCAAATAGATTTTAAAAAAACCCAAAAACTCAGCCCAGCTTTCTTCAGCTTCTAAATCTGACGCACATTACTGTTTTTTGTTTAATTTCGGGTGGTTTCACTGCTACAAGATGAGACCTCATATACCAGAAAGACCAAAATATACTACCTCACTGTCATATAATTTAGGCTCAGTCATACCTCAGACAATATTTTTACAAGGTCACTTTGCAAAAGTATGTCTAGCCTATCCAAATGACAATATTATTTATGCCAAAGGTTTTGCTTTACAGATGGAAGTATTCCAACCACTGTTTCATAGGCTGTATGGAGAGGCTAAGAAAACATCATTTGTTGCACACACAGCTTAAGTATACAATATAGAACTAAAGTGTACAGACTGATCATTGGCAACACGGGCTAAAACCGGCCTCAGTGAAAAAAGCCACAAAAGCAATGAGCTCCTGAGTTTTCCTCTCTGATATTATTTTTGGAATTCCTGAGCTTAACCAGAAATATGAATGCACAAGTGAGAAATAGATGTGAATTCAGTAGCTACCTGGATATTAAAAATGCAAAAAAGATATTTTTCAAAAGGGACTTTGTAGCACAGACATATGACTTCACAAGCAGACAGGACAGCACATTCTCAGTCTCAGAACAGGGAATGGATAGAAGAGTAATGACAGGAACTCCAATAAAAAGCTTTTTTAAAATACTGAGGTGAAGACAATGCAGTCTTTAAAGCCAAAGTAACTAGTACCAAGACCAAGTGTTTCTGAAGGCAATTAGAGTAAAACAAGCATGTTCCTTTTTTCTCAAGTTCTATTCTTAGAAAACGATTTTCATCCATAGACTTTACTTCTAGTCAATCTGTAACAGTTTTTCTGGCAAACTCTAATTCTTTAGGGGCTGAAACTTGTCGTTGTTGCTGACTAAAATCATTGTGAAAATTCCTAAGATTACAAAATGCACACCAGACAAACTCTGCCATATACACCAGAACGTTATAGCCTGTGAAAATTAGCTGGCACCCAAACAACCTCAGTGCATCAGATTCATTAGGAAAATGTAATTAAGAGGTGGAGGAACAGAAGCACAAGAGGAGACCCTGAGGGATGAGGAAGGAGCTGGAAAAGTACTGCAGCTGTGTAAGGATCTTAGCCAGGCAACCATGGTTCACAGGCCACTGCATAATATTCTGCAATAGTTCTGCTTTCAATATGGAAAACTAATGTTTATTTACCCTACAGAACTCTGGAATAGCTGCCATTCTTCCTCTGTTAATTCTTCCTCTGCCATTTAAGTCCATGCTTTCTGACAGCACCAAAACATGCAGAAATCTGGGACATTTTACCATATGATAGAAACTACAACAGGGTAAGCAACCTTTTTTTGTTGTTGTTTAATTTTGAGAATATTTCTTGTGAACTGTTGGTCAAAGCAGCAACATTACTAAGACTGGCAGCAGACAGTGGAGTGTTGCTCGTTCTGTTCTGGCCATTCTGATGTTTTGGTCTGGTCTATATTTCACAAATATAAATCGGTCTTTCAGTTGTCAGACCGCACATTTAGTTCAGGGTCCAGACAGGAGGGGGAGAGGCAAGTAAAGAACTTCCATAGTGACAAAGTGTTTGCTATTTCCACAATGTGCCTTTTGGAGTAGTAGTCCCTTGTGATCACAGAAAGCCACAAGCATTCAGAGCCATTTGAGTAAGCCAATATAGTATCACACAGCTATGGACAGACAGCATTTGGCTCCTGGACACCCTGCGTGGAATGTAGTTTTAGAAGAAAAATATGTTAAACTCCTGGTTAGAGGGCAAGTCCAAAGATATCTCACACAAAGAAAGACTCAGTGCCTCAAGTTATCTACTGATTTCTGCCTTGAATACCTAAAGTACACATTTATAAATAGTATGAATACACGTAAAAAGAGAGTTTGGAGGCTAAGGTGCTATTTATTCACAAACTGGTGAACTGATTATTGTGCACTATCATGGACTAATTATTGCACTTCAGAAGTATAGGCAACATTAGGAAAAGAGAATACAGGCTGCAATGCTAATTAGGGGGAAAAAAGGGTGCAAAGGCTGAACAGGACCAAATGAAAATCTAGAGTCCTTTAACAGCAGTGAATTAATCAAGAATGTTTAGTACCAAAGCTACACCAACACCTAATGGAGCTACATATGAAAAAAATATTCCCAAAACTTCTCTTTTCATACTTCTTTGGCTTTCTGCTTACATATAGCATCCTATTTCTATTGAGTTTCCAACTAATAATAACATAGCCACTAAACATAATTTCAGGTCAGAACAGAGAGGACATAATCAGATATACTTCCATAATTTAAGAGAGAGGTTTGTCTAACCTCCCTCCCTCAATACTCCACGTATGGTTGTTTTTTTTTCCCAGGGCATGACTATTCTTGTCTTCAGAAATACTTTTCTAAAATCTTACCTAAATCTCCCTTGCTGTAGCACAACCCGTAACTTCTTGTACAAGTCTGAATGAATTTCCGCTCTGCAGAAATATTTTATGTATTGAAAGATTTATCATGTCCTTTTTCTCCTCTAGAATAAACAATCCCAAAATTTTAGTTCTCTCCCTAATAGTCATGTTTTTTATATCTCTAAATCATTCCTACTAATCTTCTCTGGCTTTTCTCCCAGCTGGCCTACATTCTTCTTTACCTGTGGTACCTAAAGAAAGCTGGACATAGCAATCTCACCAAAGTTTTATTCCTGCTAAAAACAGAGGAATGAATCTTACCATCCCTGTCTGTTCACCCAAGCATGGGCTTTCCTTTCTCCTCCATTTGCACAGGTTTTTTTAATGATGTTCATCTTTATAATTCTCAAATTCTTTGCTATTAACCTATTGCTTAGCAGGTTTTTTTTTAATTGTAACAATTGATTATTCCCAAGAGTGGTATTTGGTGTTCATCCCTATTGAACTGCACTCTATTGTTTTGGTGTGTTTTATCAAATAGTTGCAAACATTATGAATTCATCTTGTTCTCCAACATGCTTGGAAGCCTTCTAGCTGTAGTTTCACCAACTCATGACTTCATAGACTGCCTATCAGAATATGAGACAGGTCAAACCATCACATGATCAAACTTCCATTACACCTCTGCTACACGAAAGTCCTATTATCCTACACTAGACTTAAATTAGGCCATAAAAGTAAATTTATGCTATCCAAACTAAGGTCAATTTCATCATGTTCTGAAGAATTATATGAGAGAGAAAAAAAATCTACTCCTTGGAAGGAAAATATATTCTGAGATGCAATTTATCCTTAATATGATAAAGACTGTAAGATAAGAAATGCTTTTCATACTTGTCTGAATCCAGCAACAACAAACCAAGCTACGACAGAGTTGAGACTTAAAGCCTGATTATCCATTCAGTTACAGGCATTTATCTTCCCCAGGTGTGTCACGAACAATAGCAACCTAACACCTGGCTGCAAACGGCAAGAATTACTATACTCCAAACCTCAAACTGTCCTTTAAACTGTCTGGATGAAAAAGTGTGAAAGTGAATAAAAAGGCAACTCTGGGTCTGAACAGAATGGTGTGAAGGAGGTAAACACTCCTGAGCTTTCTCAACCTTTTCATGTTAGCAAGGGTACAGAGCTCCTGAAAAAAAGGGAATCTGTAGAGGCTTCTTCCTTGTGTTGACATGGCAAATTGTGTCATGTATACACAGTAACTAAAACAATTTCATTTCCTGCAAGTCCTCATGTGAATGGTTATAATTCCTCTTACCAAGGTAGAAAGTGAGGAAAAGAATTAAAGTGTCGGAACAATTGTTCTCATCTGTCATTTGATAATTGATCTGCCATGTCTACACAAAGGAAGGGAAATGCCTCCAGCAATTGTTTTTGGACCGATTTCACATGGTTTTTTACAATTTAGTCAAGTGTACTACGACTGAGAGGACGCCCACATGCTACAGAGAAGGAAGGTAAGGCAGATGCGAAGTGTGTGAAATACTTTGTGGTGACTGTGAATGTAAAACAGTATCTCACATTTATGAAAGCCAACTGCACACAGGGTGAGATAATGGGATATTTTATAAAAAGACCCCCAACCTTGCACGTGAAAACAGAATCTATTCAGTCAGTGGTCAGGCTGAGGGTAAATCTCTCCTCTTATCTTCTGAAATACTGGACAGAACACATCTTCCATCTGAATTGTTGTAACAAATCAGGTCCAAATAGTCCTGTCCTGTGTAGTGCAGTGTTTGCTGTAACTAGCCCTTGATTCTGGCACCTTTCTCTCACAGTAGTGAGGCTTTAGATTGCTTGATTTGGCCATTTTCTCAGAATCAAATGACGTATTTTTGTCAATGGGACCTGTTAGTTCATTAAACAAAATCCTCAGAAAACAGTACATGTTGTCTTGAAAAGTGTTGAACTGGGAAGCAATTGCCCTTCCTTGTTCCTGCTGGCACACCAGTACAGTTTAGGGGAACAGGGTTTCCATACACTGCTTTAATCCTGGGAATTAGTAGAGCAATCTGTTATAAGTAAAAAATAGTGATAGTTGTTTCCTGAGAGATGTGGGACATATAATATGCTTACTCTTTGGTATCAACACAGTCTTCATGCTCCGCTGTTGATGCCCTCTGTAGAACTATCCCTTCTCATCCTCAAAATTTTGACCTTTATTAAGTGAAACACTTCTCGAATGGAGCCACTGGTTTCCTCAGACCCAAATATGATATCATCTGAATAAATGAACACTTCTGCATTTCTTCAGCATGTCTTTTTCAGTGGGCATTACCTAATCAGAAAGATGTGGCTATTGTAAGAGTAGCTTGTGCCTTAGGACTCCAAGTTTTCATTCCCCGGACAATAAGAAACAGCTGGCCAAACAACAGTCAGAGATACGTCTCCTACAAAAGACACACCAGGCTCATTTTTTTGAAATGAGAAGATTTTTAGCTTGACAAACAAGACTGAAGCCTTCTACTGCAGGAATTACAGAAGAAAAAATCTTTTCAGATCTGAAGAGAAAGGTTAAATATTCATCTTTTCATAACTAAATGAAAGCAGCCCTAAATCAAGGTTGAACTGGATTAATACTGTATTGCCAGCCTCTCCCCTCCCAAGCAGAACTTAGAACCTGTCAGGAAAAACAGCCATGACCAAGTGCTGCAGTCTAGGCTGTACTTCTGAGAAGGACATTGCAGAAGATCAGTCTGTCTTAGCTGGAAACACCTGCATGCCACTTCAAACACAGGGCTAAGTTATCTCCTCTGTCTGCTTGCATCTCATTTATGCTTTGATGCTGTCCATTGAAAAACAGTTGTTTTCCTCTTAGAGCAAAGCACAAGGTGTCAGAGGTAAAGAGCATGACTTCTTTATACAGCGGTCGCACCAAAACAGTTGCTTCTCTTTTATCTAACATATTATTTTTACTTACTTGATATTAGAAGTTACTGTTACCAAGAAGCTGTGTTTGTTTTGGGGTTTCGTTTTTGGCCAAAATCTGTCTCGGAAGACCAAACAGAAAAGCATACATTAAACCTTCCATCTTATTGCATGGGTTTTGCTAATATGACATTTTTCTCTTTACAAGTGTTTTTCCATAGCACCCATACCAAACTTCTTTTATGCTGGAGGGAGGCAGAAGACAGATAGGGACAACGCTATTTGAAAGCAGTTCAACTTACCTCCAAAACAATACTGCTGCAGTCACTTGCTACATTGGCCATGCTCACCAACAAATCTTATATTAAGTGCTTAAAGACAGCACTTCATTCCCCTGGAATCCAACAGAGCATATCCCTGCTTAGTACTTGGACCCTGATCGCATTTTACATGCAGGTAGAACTAGGGACTTGGGTATTGAATACTGACTGGGTATTTCAAGAGCAGCTCTCAGTCTCAGGATTTTGGTTTTAGACTAGCTAGAGACATAAAAGCCATTCTGAAGTACTTGAGAGTTTCGAAACTGACATTGTCTTGAAAGCTCTAAACACTAGACTACATTTCTAATGAGAAAAAAAAAAGATAAATATCATCATGCATTCTGTGGTGTTTAGAGGTAGTTTTCTGAACTCTCTTTCACCAGAATTCTGGTTATATTTTTCTGGAGCAAATGGAGTTGTTGTGACACAATTGCAGGACCCAGCACTTGGCCCTATTGAACCTCATACCAATTTTTCTCCATCTCCGGGGAACCCAGTGTAGGAAGGGTGTGAACCTGTAGAAAATAGTCCAGAAGAGAGCCACTAAGTTAATCACAGGACTGGAACACTTGTCCTATGAAGACACACATTGAGAGCTGGAGTTGTTCAGCCTGGAGAAGAGAAGGCTTTGTGGAGAGGTAGTATCACCTACCAGTACCTGAAGCGAACCTACAAGGAAGAAGGAGAGGGACTTCTTACAAGGGCCTGTAGTGACAGGACAAACTAAGGAGTGTAGATTTAGATTAGATGATAGGAACAAATTCTTTACTGTGAGGGTAGTGAGGCACTGGAACAGGTTGCCCAGAGAAGTGGTGGATGGCCTGTCTCTGGAGGGGTTCAGCACCAGGCCGGATGGGGATCTGAGCAATCTGGCCTAGGAGAAGGTGTCCCTGCCCATGGCAGGAGAGTTGGAGGAAGATGATTCTAACATCCCTTTCAATCCAAACCATTCTGTGATTCTATGATTCTAAATCCATTTGATGCACAAAACAGACTGAATGCAAATACCACTGAAATACATTCAGATGGATTTTCTTCATTCACGAACAATCCGAAGTTTGATACCTTAATGATATATGGTATCATCACATATCATTGGAGGTTGCTGAAAGAAAAGTCTCTGGGCTGATGACAGCTTTCTCTCCTTCACCACAATCAACATATTATGGTAGGATCACAGAGTTAGTACTTAGTACTGCACAAAAATTAATTATGAACGGTAAGGTAAGGCATACTAATGTTTTCTCTCTGAAGAGAAAGAAAAGCGTGTCTCATAAAATCAAATAAAAACAGGTTTAACAGCTAATGGGACAGAAAAATCCAACTAAGGTCTCATTCAATCTGTTCTCATGTAAATCAACCTTACAGCTAAAAAAAGAGAGTGCAGCTGTAAAAAAGTTATTCTCGCAATCGTCTTAGAAATTGTTGAACGGAAAGTAAGCTCCCCTCCAAAGAGCCACCAAGGAAAAAATTTCATTCTTAGCCTGTAAACTTAATTACTTCATGAAATTAAAAAAATAAATAAATTACCATATGAAATAAGTTGTAGTCATTCTTTCAAAATAATTGTCATCATAATCTCTCTTCTGGAGTCATTACTGGACTTCTGTATACAAAAGGTCTATTTAGAACTGTGTATAGCACAAGAAAAG
This sequence comes from Oreocharis arfaki, assembly GCA_013398015.1. Classification (NCBI taxonomy): domain Eukaryota; kingdom Metazoa; phylum Chordata; class Aves; order Passeriformes; family Paramythiidae; genus Oreocharis; species Oreocharis arfaki. The sequence continues at coordinate 175,872 of VZRR01007737.1, read as the reverse complement.
GAAAAATTATGAGGGGTTAAAATGGAAATAAATGATCCAGATGAATTTTTCTCTCATTTTCTCTCTCCTTTTACCTTTTCAGAATTTCTTTAAAAGTTCCTTTCCCCTTGGTCTTCCTTTTTTTCAGATAGGTTTCTTCTGTTTCTTCTTTTGGCCACCTTCAATCATTTGCCATTAGTCCTGGTGAACCATGGAGTTTCCAATTGACTGGAAATTAGCAGGTATGATGCCAACCTACAAGAAGGCCTGGAAGGCAGATACGGGGAACTACACATTCATCAGCCTGACTTCAGTACCAGTGAAGGTAATGGAGCAGATTATCATGAGTGTGATCATGCAGTTCATGCCAAACAACTAGGAGATCAGGCCCAGCCAGCATTATTTTGTGAAATGCAGGTCCTGCTTGACCAACCCGGTCTCTTTTTGTGGCAGTGTACCACACTTAGTGGATGAGAAAAGCCTGTGGATGTTGTCTGCTTGGGCTTTACTAAAGCCTTTGACACTGTCTCCCACCACATTCCCCTGGAGAAACCGGCTGCTCGTGACTTGGCTGGGTGCTCAGTTCATGGCTTAAAAACCGTCTGCGTGGCTGGGCCCTGAGAGTGGAGGTGAGGGGAGTTACATCCAGCTGGTGGCCAGTTACAGGTGGTGTTACCCAGGGCTCAGTACTGGGGCCAGTCTTGTTTGATACCTTTACTGATGACCCAGACAAGCAGATTGAGCGTCAGTTTGCAGGTGACACCAAAGCTGGGTGGGAGTGTTGATCTGCTGGAGGGCAGAGGGATCTGGACAGGCTGGATCATGGGCTGAGGCCAATGGTGTGAGGTTCAACAAGGCCCAGAGCTGGGTCCTGCCCTTGGGTCACCACAACCCCAGCCTGAGTGGCTGGAAAGCTGCCCAGCAGAAAAGGCCCTGGGGGTGCTGGTGACAGCAGCTGAACATGAGCCAGGGTGTGCCCAGATGGCCAAGAAGGCCAATGGCATCCTGGTCTGGATCAGCAATGGTGTGGCCAGCAGGACCAGGGCAGGGATTGTCTCCTTGTACTCAGCACTTGAATACTGTGTTCAGTTCTGGGCCCTCAGTTCAGGAAAGACATTGAGGTGCTGCAGCAGGCACAGAGAAGGGCAACAAGGCTGGGGAAAGACCTGGAGCACAAGTCGTATGAGGAGCAGCTGAGGGAGCTGGGGATGGTTAGCCTGGAGAGCAGGAGGCTGAGGGAAGATCTTACCGCTGTCTACAACTGCCTGAAGGGAGGGCACAGAAAGGCGGAGTCTGTCCCTTCTCCCAGCTAACAAGTGATAAGACAAGGACCATCTTGGCTTATGAGCTCAGATTAGGTAGAGTTTATTCACAAACACTGAGAGAAAGGTCCTCTTTTATGGGATCATCTAAAATCCTTCATCATCCATCCAAAATAAAGGACATCTACAGCTTCCCTAGTGGATTTGGGCAATAGGAGATGACTCAAAAAGGACAGAGAACATAAACAAGGAATATCAGCAATATATAAGAAGTAAAAGATGCCCCTTTAACACAAAACGTATTATGGAAGTACGATAAATCTGCCAGAACCCAAAGTTCTTTTTGTTTTTAAACTAGGAAGATAATAGGCTTTCTCTCTAGGACATCAGTGAAACCCATTCACTATCAGAGTCTTCAGAGCGGTATAACTAAGACATTACCCCTTTGTGGAAGGGAGAAGTTCTTTTGAACAATACAAAACAACAAAAACAACAACAAAGACATTACTTCCTGTCTCTTGGTGCTTCTGCAAGTTCTTTCAACAAGCAGCTACTCGCTCCCTCCACGGGCAGGAACCATGTGCAGTGACTTCACCCAGTCTCTCCTGGACTAACATAAGGTTACCAAAAAAGTAGCAATAGAGGCTGGAAAAGCAATAAATAAATATAATAATAAATAAATAAATCAATAAATAAGCAATAAATAAATGTAGATGCTACACATTTATGAAAGGGGATGTGTTTTTGAAAGTGTCCAGAAATCAAATAACTTTATTTCATCTGCAAATGACAGATTATCATTTGATAGATCTCAGAGGGAAAGGACAAGTATAACTAAACCTTTACAATTCATACTTTTATATTACTTTACATACTTTTTCATTACATTACATTACTTTTACTTTTTTCATTTTCATATGCCAAAATAGGACCTGATTGTTTAGATTGATTCCACGTTTCCCAGTCTCCTGTGGGATTCATTTGGACTCAGACATTTGCACTCAGCCAATATTCATTCAATTCCCTCTCCCTCACTGAGTAAGGTGTTAGCACACACACAAAAAACAACTGCAAACAGTCAAAACCAAACAAAACACACCACACACCAACTTTGGAACATGAAGTGAGAGCTTTGAAAACTGCAAGCAGTGTGACTGTTTGTTTGGATAGTGATAGGACCAATAGGCTTTTTGGTTTTTTCCTAAGCAATCAGTAAAAAGAAATTTGAATCACTTGGCAAGGAAATACATACTTAGAGTTATTGAAATAGCTACAGGTAAAATTGTGTAGGTCCCCATTTAGCTACACGAGCAGTGCTTCTTGTGTGCCATTTTGCAAACAACATGCATCATAATCATAAAATAACATAAAATTCTAGAAAAAAAAGCAGAATCAACAAAGGAGAAAGGGAGCAGGTTGTCAGAAATTCATTTTCCCCAGAGAGGAAATTATTACAACATATAGGAGGAAACCAAAGTAATTATAACATATAAATAAGACAGTTCTTAAATGGAAAAACAACTAAGAAAGGATAGAAAAACGAAAAAACAAAAAAAAAGAGAAAGAGAAAGAGAAAGAGAAAGAGAAAGAGAAAGAGAAAGAGAAAGAGNAAAAAGAAAAAGAAAAAGAAAAAGAAAAAGAAAAAGAAAAAGAAAAAGAAAAAGAAAAAGAAAAAGAAAAAGAAAATCATGCCATCAAAACAAAATTAAATTATACAGGAGAAACACTAGCTGATCAAAGAAAGAAACTAGTGATAGATGGTCAATATATTGCAGGTGTGCTTTTATTTTTCTTGACAGTCCACACAAAAAGAAAGAAGATAACATCCTGGGGACTGAGGTATGTTTTCTTAGGCTTAGGGGAGTGAATTGTTGAAAAGCTTTACCCTCATCATAAAATAGATAAGAAGGCAATTAGAACTCCTGAAAGCCAACAAAGCACTAGACCCAGATGACTTAAAAACCCAGCGGAAGAGAGAACTGTAAACCTTATAGAAAAGATTTATGACAGGTTACTGGGAACAGGGTATTACAAAAGGGCTGGAGAAAGAATTGATGCAATTACCATATTCAGTAGAGGAAGGACGGAGCCAGAGAACAAATGCATTGACCTGCAGGCACAGATATAGGAAAGGCTCACTAGAAAAGATAAAAAATTTGTGTGACACTCATACAAGATACGTAAACAATAAGGAGTAAGGGAAGATAGGGAGCTCATATTTGCAAAACTTGTTTCTTTGGATATCTGTTCACCTTTAATATTGATCACCTAACAACAGAAAAGGGTTATATGCAGTAAGGGCTGTTTATCTGTGTTCAAGGCAAGAAGATATCCTATATCTGTATTCATGTTGATTGTCACAGAGCGTTTTTAGTTGAAGAGAGCAGTTCTTCCTGATAAAGAGCCTATCACAGACAGCTGCATCAGTCAGTAGAGCATGAATGTATTCACTCCAGCAGCAGGCTCCAACCTCACAGAAGCAGAAGTTAATTGAATAACCCAGCAGATACATCTGACCACTTAAGAGAAATTTCAAAAGTGTCACAAGCCATGAAGACACATAAATAGTCCTCAGAGATTACAGAGCAGCAGCAGAACACCACTGAAAGATGTATAAGTCACAACTCAGTGTTGAAGGGACACTTTCAGAAGTGTCTTTAATAAGTAAGCACTTTTATAAATGCAGACACCACAATTTGCATGGTCAAAGTAAAAGGCAGAATTAGAGAGATTAATTTCTTTAAGGCCAAAAGACTAAAAGCAGTAAGTGGATGCATGCAATCCCTTCCCTTTCTCTCTCAAAGCACTCCAACAAATTAATTCCTCTAAATTACACTGTAAGTTTACTCTGAAGGACATTAGTTTGTATTTTTAATTTTTACTTTTTATTTATAACAATTTACTAGCCTCAGAAATTGAAGAATATAAGATCAGAATGTCAGAAATACCTACTTACAGTTCTCTATTTGTCCACTTAGACTCTGGAGTACACAATTTGAGCTGCCAAGTCAAAAAGTACTCTGAACACCAATTTTCTTGCCTTAATGTGATTTGGTGCATGGAGCTTAGAGTCAGGTAGTCAATTAGTCCACTAACATCTTTAAAGATCTTCTCTAATTCCACTTTGCATTACTGGTGGAGAAAAGTACTATACAACCAATGCATGGAACATATTTTTTCAAAACAGAAGTACGAACATTTTTAAGAAGATGAAGCTTAGAAGAGCATAGCCATTATCATAGGAAGAGGCAGAGCCACAGAACAGCCTTTCAACTTAAATAAAAGCCTTCACCCTTCTTATCAGCAAGCCTGTGCACACTCTTGTCCAGAGTTTGTCACACAATTTATCTTTTCCAAAGCTCCAAAGAAGGAGTTTCTGTGGGAAGTGGTGCTAAAAGACTGGCACACTTCATCAGTATGCAACAATTAAAGAAATACCACTATTCTTAGTTTCAGTGAGATGTTTAGTTCATTAAGTGGCACCTCTAACTGCCCTAATCACGATGTCAACTTCTTATTATGAACAACATTTCTGATCATCAGAAAACTAAAATAAACTTAAAACATATATATCATAGAATCATAGAGTGGTTTGGGTTGGAAGGGACCTTAAAAGTCAGGAGGGTTCTATAGTTCTATGGTTCTATGACAGGGGTGCCACCCACTAGAGCAGGTTAATCAAAGCCCCATCCAGCCTGGCCTTTGATAACAGCAGTGATGAGAAAGAGCTGGATTCACTCAGGAAAAGAAAATCCAAAAGCAAAGCTCTACCATGCAGCAAAAAATGCCCATACAAGCACCAACGAATTGGAATCAGGTACCACTTTTTTGGGTTTTTTTTTTGTTTTGGTTTTTTTTTTTGTTTTTTGTTTTTTGTCTTCTAAAAATGCCCAAAGTGTTTGTGTACTAAATCTGTGTACCAAGATCACAGCAAGAGTTTTCATATTTCTCACATCAATTAACACACAAATTCAGCAGAACTCAATTTACCATAGAATAGTAAAACACACTTGGAAAAAAGATAAATTAGGGAAGTCACGACAGATGGACAAGAGCAGTGCTGGAAGTTCACTACAACTCTTTTTTGAATGTAAAAATTGTGAGAAGAGAAACAATAAAAACAGCCATCTTAGCATCTCCAATATTTTATAAGGATAGCTCTATGTAGCCCCATTCTGAATTGTCATCACCTCTCATTTAATATCTGTGTATTCTAAACTATACAATTAACCTCGCTGGAAGCTAAGAACCTATGGACTGTCTTTCCACTCTTTACTCCTACCATTTTCTCACAGCCTTTGAAAACATTGATTGAACAAAGAAATGAACACAGCTGGTGTTACAAGTTCTACACAGCAATATGGACCATTTGCTAGTTACATACAAGATCAAAAACAAGAGTTGTGATGTTTTGTCTCTACAGAGAATAGCTTCTAATTCAACTTTTGACATACTTCCTCTGCATAGAGTACTTTTTGTTCTTTTTTTGGGGAGGGTTATGGTTTTTGATTTTACCTTATGTTCTCATTCTTCATTTTACCAGGTCAGACCATATCATCTTGGATAACCTCAGCGGCCTCTGAGCAATCAATTGCAGAGTACAAAGGTTGAAAAAGCAACTGCAGGTGCAAACTTTGCTATCTCTGATCGCATATGGTGACCTGTAATCATCCGTTTCTTAAGGCTTCAAAAATTCCAAGCTGACCTTGTGCTTTATAAATCATGCCACTTTTACAGAAGTATCCCCTTCAGCTATTAAATTAATTGTTTTGCATAAGCATGCATCAAATCTTATTGTTCCCTTCGAAGCTTCCAAAGTGTATAGCTTACCCCAGAGGGAAGAGGAGCTAAGAGAAACACCCAAACACCCAGGTGCTATATTCTAGCTAGTCAAAACCCATAAAAATCAATTCTTACCCTTGGGGTTCATCCCTATTAAAACAGTTTCTGACATTATTTAAATGCAGCGTAAGTTTTGCAAGAACATTCAGCTCTCAAATATATTGAAACATGTTTTTTTTTCATTCATAATCTTATTTAATTAGCCGAAGTACAGGAAAATGTTACATGGCTGACCTTCAGGCAAACAAACTGAAGTATTTTCTGGTTACTATCAGAACAGGGGAAGTCAATATATTAAGCTCATAAGGAGGCTCAAGACTTGCATTCATTGAGATACCCATCAAAACCTAGTTCCTTAAGCCTCTCTACCTATGTCTGTAAATAACTAGTTACCAAAGTTATTAAGAAACTAACTCAGATTTAGGTATGTACCTAAGTGCATACCACTTCGGATGCATTAAACAGGGATGGACTAGGTTAATCTTTACTTGCAGAAGAGAGATGTTGACTTTTTCTCACTTGTGGGTATATGCACTCAGACCACATATATTTCCAAGCAAGACACAAAGGAAATCTCATCATGGTCTCCTACCCCATCGCCCAGGACATGGGAGACCAGGGTGCAGTGTACTTACATCTGTCCTGAGGTTTAGAATTCATACCTCACCTATGCTTTTTCTCATAATTTTTTCCCCAAACACTAAGCTATGAGATACCTTAAGCAAGGGTTGAAGGCATGTGCCACTAAGGGAGATATCCCATTACCCTGACACAACATGCTCTTATGCATCTAGCCATTACATATTCTTGGAAATTCCCCCCATAGTATTTGTTTACATGGCATTTTGCAGGCAGGCACATGAAAATTCCACCCAAACAGAGCCAGCAGGACATGTGCCAGCTCTGAATGAAAAGCCATACTGTGCATTTAGCACATTATTGAGCCTCAAATGATAAACTCCACTCAGCGGTAAGCAACTTTAAATCCTGGCATTTCTTAACTTTTTACTGTTTAACTAAAAAAAAACCAAAGATGCCTGCTTGCAATATATTAAATATCAAGATTAAGAATTTTCCTCTACACCACTTCCCCAGAGCTTATGCTAATGCTAGTAATAAAAGACTAGCTTTCATTTTGTGTCCCTATCTGTAAGAGGTAAAGACACACACCTCGACAATTTGTCTGCTTTTTGTAAGACAGTAATGCAATCTGAGATCTTGGGAGGAGCAGCCTCTGCAGGCGAGCACTCCATACTTAATGTGCCAGTCAAAATGATCTAGCTGTTTCTGAGAAAAAAGGGTTAGAAAAAAAATGGAGAGCTTGAAAAAAACATGATCTTAGTGAAAATACTCATCTTTAACTTCCCTGTTCCCTCACCAACTAGATTTATGAAAACCACTGTCAAAACATCCAAGATCCACACAGAGGACAGCAGCCTATTATTGCTGCCAATTACTTGCTTACTTCAAAGCACTAGCTTTGATAGGCCTAAGATTTCAGTTTATTTAGAATGAAAAAAAGCACCTTGGAGAAAGCAGTATAATTTACAAAATCAATCACTCAAGAGTAACAAAGATGTGAAACTAAGACCTGCTTATGCAACATTAATTCAGCTACCTGTTTACGTATGCTCAGGTCAGATCTAACAGGGAAGGGAGCTGAAAGGACATGGGGCTTTTACAAAGGCAGTTCTCAAAGCCAAGGCTACTAATAATATCTACAAAATTATTACCATTCAGAAAGTTATTTACAACCATCCTGTCTAGTTTCAGATAAGAACTGGCAATTGTTCGTGCCTGCTTTGGAAATTCTCAGTTGGCCTATTTGAAAAATAGGTTTCAGTTCACAAAGTAGTTATACACACGCTAAGAACCAAATCCCACATCACCAGTCTGATGACGACTGAGAGACAGGACACAGCTTGATGCAAGCAAAAGTCTGTTTATTAAAAAGCGCCGTTTGCCATTTCTATGATTCCTTAACAAAACTTCCTACTATTCAAAAAAGGGGGCTAAAATCATTATGTTTCCTAGCAACATTATATAACCACAGCCTTACCAGAGTCTTGCAGGATTCCCCTAAAACAAAGTCACTATACCTCCCTTAATTCTTCCTTCTACGTTCTAGTTTGCTCCCAAGGCTTCTGACCCACCAGGGTCAGAATGTCCATTTTACTTGTCAGCTCTGCTGTACTTCGGGCTCTGCTGCCCTACTGCTCCCCCTCATCTCCCCTTCTTTTTCCACCAACAAGACCCTCTTCATAGATTTATCAATCAACTTTTGAGCACACTGCAAGATACAAGGCAAACAAATTAAAAGCACTAGCAAAACTCCCAATACATAAATTCCTGTTTTCAGCAAATTCTTTAGCCATCCTGTAATTCCAAAACCTCCAAATAATTTGTCAAACCAACCCCATCCATCTACCATTTGGAGCTTGCTCACACTGTTTTGTAGGGCTTGAATGCTAGCGTGAATAGATTCAGAGTGGTCAGACAAATTTGTACAACACATGCCACCAAAATCTTCACACCCATGTCCATAAGCTAAAAGCAAAAAATCAATTGCAGTTCTGTTTTGCAAGGTAGCATGTCTAACGCTGTCTACGTCTAACAACAATCCTGATAAAGCAGTGCTGGTAGCGTTTGTCTGTTTGGCTAGCCAGCAGCTTAATCTGCTCAAAGTTTTCAATGCTTGTGCTGCGCCTATAGGAGCAAACAAGGAAGTAAGGACTCAGGCTCCTGGACTCCAGTTTTCAACAGTATCATCGCAGTCTGAAGGAAATTGATGTGTCCCTCATTTGCTCCTATAGGAATATTTCCACATGGATACATTCACTCAGGATGGGTGTAACAGGGACAATCGGCCTAACATACAGGGTCCTCCTACAGCTTTACCAGGGATGCCTTTCCAGGCCCAGTTGCCACATATTAGGAAAATGCTGTCTGGCAAACCTATGGCATCTCCACCCAGAGCAATTTGTCGGGGAGTGGTACTGTTGCACCATACTGAGCCATTTGATAAATGCCTGCTCTGGATACTGGAATTCCAATCTTATTAACAAAAAAGCCAGTGGAATAGTTTAAAAAGAAGCACACAAAAAATTGGATAGATCCCAAAATATCAAGCTCTTGAGGCTGCAAAGGTAAAGCAGGAAATTCATTAACTCTGTTCATCCCTTGGCTGGAAGAATTGTCCTTGTACCACCCCCGTGGCAACTCCTGGTTCTTTCGGTATTGCGTGTTGCACTGCCACCATGGCTGTAGCCGTACAGGGGCAGTGCAATCGTGTTGCATAGCATTGTTAAACAACACATCCCCCTCCTCCTCATGAAGAGGTATTGCAACAAGGCACATTCAAAAGGGATTACTAGGTGTTGTCAAAGGAACAGCATGGACTCATTTAAGGCTTGTGCAAGTGTAAGCCAAACATTGCCTTGAGATACTGGTAAAAAGGGGCTTGCTTTAGCGGGCATGAGGATGCTGAATCCTCCTAACACCAGCCCTAGGAGGCCAATCACATTCCCAATATTCGTCACCAGGCCGCAAGCGGTTTTCATACCTTTGTTCACAATCAAAGGCAACAATATCTGCAGGCCCCTCTAAAATACCAAACCAATCACAATGAGGGCAGAGGGGGTGGCGAGACTCTGAGCTGCACCACCACCTCTTAGAACAACGATTACAAGCACACAATACTTTTGCACAATGAGTCCAATTGGCACAAACAAAGCAAGGTATAGGGGCCCTGTCAGTAGTAATGTCCCAGTCTCTTAATACTTGCTGTTCCTTTTCTTCTCGGAACTGCTGCTGTTCCTCAACCAGCACATCAGCGAGGTGGAGTTTCTGTTGGGCGCTCAGATGTTGGTAGGCTTCCAGGTCTATGGGTTGGCGAGGGTCCGGTAGATGACTGTTGTGGTGTCCTTCAGGTCTCGGTGGTGGATACCTCGGAGGCTCTAGGGCTTTGTGGCGAGGATGCAAGGCCAGGGCGAGAGCGGCTAAGATCTGATAAAGGAGAGGTGCCTAGGGATTCTCAGAATGGCCTCACGTTCTTTACCGGGATCGACTCCAGGCCATTCTCTGTGGAAACACAAGCCTCTTCCCCATGTGACAAGGGGGTATGGTCCCAGGACTATATCTGATTCTGGATCTCTAATGAGCACTGGGTCCTTTTGTTTGACCTCTAATTGAGGGTTATTGCCAAAGCGCCTTACAATGTGCAAAGGATCCATTAATGAGCAGTCTAAAAAATTAAAAACATATAATTGCTCTGTAATCGCTCTGCTGGGGCGGCATTCCCCCCTTCTGTTGTAGCAAAAGACACTTAAATGAAGCATGGGCTCTTTTAATTATAGATTGGCCCATTGGAGTATGGGGAATCCCTGTGACATGCCTTACTCCCCACAGGGCAAAAAAATCTGCAACGCTCTGGGAAGTATTTGCTGGACCATTATCAGTTTTGATTTGTAAGGGAAAACATAATACTGCAAATGCACACACAAAGTGTTCGCAAACATCTCTTGCCTTTTCTCCTGCATGACATGATGCAAATAAGGCACCTGAAAAAGTATCTTAAGAGGAGCGTATGTATTTAAGCCATCCAAATTCTGAAAAACGAGTGACATCCGTCTGCCACGACTGAAGGCTTTGGAGTCCTCCACGGTTAACACCTCCTGCAATGGAGGGAAAGGAGTGCCTCTGGCAGTCAGGACATACAACAAGGCTAGAGGCTTGGCGGTTAGTCAGATCAAACTGCCATGCAAGTGCAGCAGCATTTTGATGAAAAAAGAACGGCTAAGTTTTGCCTGGGCAAACCAGTCAGACAACACTTGAACAGGTAAAGTAAGGAAATCTGCTTGGTGATTTCCGGCTGCAATAAAACCGGGGAAAGTAGTGTGAGAACGAACATACATAACAAAGTAAGGCTGTTGCTGGGTATCTAAAAGGAAAACAAGTTGTTGTAACCATTGAAACAATTCTGCATTAGACACTTCGTTCAGTACGGCAGCTTCAGCTCTCTCAACAATCCCCGCAACACCAGTCCAACATTCCCCTCACAATAGTGTAACATTTTGTGTATATTTCAGCAGCAGGACAGTCACTAAGATTTCTGCTTGCTGTTGGGAGCCTGAAACTTGCCCAAGGGTCCGTCTAGTTCAAGGTAGGTAGGGGTTGTGAACAAGCCACAAGCACAAGTGACATTCAATTCTGAATGTGCTTGTATTAGTAAGAGAGCGAGCTGAATCTGAGCAAAACCTCAGGGCAAGTTCAGTATTACATGTAATATTTTATATCCAAGGCAGAATTTGGGAGGATTGAGTCTTAGTCTTGATGTGAAGTATGAATGTCTTCACCAGATGAAAGGAAAAAATCCTTCAGGAGTTCATCTAAGTCAACATTGTAACTATGAGTTAATCCTGAGGTTGGGTAAATAGCTATTTACTTACTTGTCTAACATTTTCTTGTGTAAATGTTGATTCCAGTCTAAGAGACTAAACACCACTGCATTCCTTTCCTGTGAACGTGGCAATTCCTAAAACTGAGAGAAGTAACAGCATTTCAGCAGGGAGAGCCTGAACCTCAGGACACTCCCTATGAGTCTGCAACCCTCCCTCCCCTCATCTGTCCATGATGTTATGTTGCATACTTTAATGATCACAAAACAGTTTTTCATTAATGACCTCTGCCCCATTCTGTATGTTTGAGACTATGAGGGTGAATCAAGGCTGCACATGAAGTACAAAAGGCTGTCTTCTGAAAGCTCTCTGCTTGGCCAAAAAAGCTGGGAGAAATATTTGAACAAAGCCAGAACTGCAGAAAGAAGAATCTGGTTTCATAGTGAAGGCCGATAAGTGATAATCTGGAGCATTTTTCTCTGGACCTATCTCTGCATAATGCTTTTCGTATTAGTGAATGTTATACAATGCCATACAATGCTACATGGGAGAAAAGAAAGAAGGAAAGAAAGAAAGAAACAAACAAACAAACAAAAAAATCATTCCAATTCTTCAGAAACTGGACACACAAAGTGGATTATAGCATTGAATTGCAAGACTTAGCTCTGATCTATTAAATTGTGAAATATGGGACCTATTACACTGTTTAAAGTGTTTGAAAATATTAGTGATACCTGACTATTATTTGAGAATGCTTAGATACCACTGTGCCAATTTCCATAAGAAAGAATCAGGAAGTTAATAAAACTATTTACTTAGCATAATTTTAAAAACCACAGGAAATATGGTCAGGTTTAGATGTTGATTTGCTTGTTATTTCATCAACAGTTACAGTATCAGAAGTAGCAGAGCAAATAAAGTTGCATAATGTATTTGGCCCTATGTGCAAAACTCCTATACATTGCATTAAGGACCTGTTTCAAAATGTTGAGTTTTGTTAACAACAGAATCCAGAATTCCAAATAGTTTTCCTGTTAGCACAATCCTGGCTAGTAATTATTAAATTTCAAAAGCAGAAAAACAACAGCAATTCGGTGGAATTATTATTATTATACCTTACTATTTTTATATGTTATTATTTTTATACCTTACTATTTTTATACTGTCATTAACAAGTAAAGACTTAGACAAAGATAGAGACCATTTTCTCTTATTCTGTGCAAAGCTTCTGAATCTCTAAAATACCTAATACGATCTTCTTTGTCTTAAAGGCAAAAAACCACATTTACATTTTTACATCTTTAGAACTGCATTAATGATTTAGCTCACACTAAGAAAATACCACTCATAGTCCTGTTTCTTTTCTAAGGTTTCACAGAACAAGTCTTTAATACTTTTTAAAATGTAAAACTTTTCAGAAAATTAATGTCAAATAGAAGGACCTCGGCAGTTTGCAGTAAAGCTCATTTCTCAGGACAGGAAGTATTCCTTCTTTGTGGTCTGTAAAATACAGAGAACTCTATTTAAAAAGTTGCCAAGTAATTACAAGGTCAAATAAAGATTTTATTCTTTTTTCCTCTTTCTTTGTTATAAACTGCCTTCAGCTGATACTGGTTTGACCACAAGGCTTCAGGCTACATATATTCCAAAATCATTGCAAAAGACTAAACAATTAAATTGTGATTTTTCTCCTCTTCACAGACAAATTGTGGGTTTCCTACATGGATTAATCTTAAAACGAGCTGGTTTGTTTCTTCTCCTGCTTATTTTACGCTTCATACATTCCTTGATTTTTTTTTAGATTGCACTAGATCTGCAAGAAAGAAATTTTCCTCTCTAGCACTGAACTCCAGGTTGACCGTGACTGTCGTGGTTTGACACTGGCCCAACACCAGGCACCCACGAGAGTCACTGGCTCACCCTCCCCTACCACAGCTGGGCAAAAGGAGGGAAAAGAGGAAAAAGGATTAACGGAGGCTTCATGGGTGAGATAAGGAAAGCGGGAGAAATATTTCAAGGGCAAAACAGGCTCAACGTTGATTGCTAAGTGAAATTTATTACTAACAGAATCAGAGGAGGGTAATGAGAAGTAAAATAATCCGTTAAAACGCCTTCCCCTCCCCCAGCCCCTCCCTCCTTCCCACCAACAACACAGGGAGGCAGGGCAGGGGGTTTTGGTCAGTCCATCACCAAGATTTGCTTCCGCTGCTCCGGGAGAAGAGTCCTTCCCTGTGAGGCCGTGGGGTCCCTCCCACGGGAGACAGCTCTC